>NIPQ01090018.1:19559-61861 GCA_002806875.1 Lepidotrigona ventralis hoosana
TTTTTTTTTTTTTTTTTTTTTTTTTTTTTTTTTTTTTGGCTGTTTAAAAATTTGTGCATCTGTCATCACAGAATTACGACGATGAATATACAAAGAAAGTGCGAAACATTATCTTCTTTCCCTTCGTCGCAATGATTCTTGACGCGAGTTTATTTTCTGCCACAATACGCGTTTTACATCTTCGCGCGAAAATAGATCAAAAGCAGTGGGAATGGTATACAAGGAACGCAACACCCGCGCCCTCGTATTCGCGCCTCCGCACATTCCGAATCGCTGATTGAGATTTTTACGACACAACCCCTTTTTGTATCATCTCTACAAATACATTGGTGATGCATGGATTTTCTCCTTGACATTCTTGTGCAATCGCTTGTTCCGCGACTTTTCGTAGAAATTATTTTCTCATTTTTTTTTTTCGTTTTAATTGTTAGAAAAACGCCGCAAGAGACACGCGTATCTAATTGTTCCTTTTCTTACGAGAATATATATGTATATTAATAAGATCGATCGATTGATGACACAAAAATAGTGGATCTTCTCTTTCTCCTTTTATTTTATCAGGCTGCAATGACATTCGATATTAACGTAAGCAACAGTACTGATTCCAAGTATTTCAAGAGAATAATCGCGAAACAGTGAGAGAGAACGAATGATAGAGATTGTGGGGCAAATGTGGCCAGCAGCAGAAAATCACGTATGAATTTCCGTGACGAATTTTATGTTTCGTGGTGGGAGCGAACGTGGCTGGTATGTGGTGAGTCTAAATTAGGGCAGAGTAACGCAACACCGATGCTCACAGATCCCCTCTACTGAAACGAAGAAAGACGAAAAGTATCCTCAATAACATCTTCAACCACCGAAACATGTTTCCTCAGTCGCGGCTGTGTCGTTTCACCAACCTCTTTGTCATTGAAATCGTTCGAGATGCTCGAGTTAAAGGCCTCGGTGAAGATCTCTCGAACATAGTTAGAATTACCGAGGAGCGAAGTTATTTAGGTCAGCTTTTAACGGTACCATTGATGCATGATCAACAATGAATCAGTCCAATGATCCAAACTGTCGAAGCAGATACTTAATCGCCACGGAAAATTTCACTAATTTCCCTCGGTAAATGATTTCTCTTGTTTAACCTCCGGTTCTCTTACTTATTCAGTCAAGGTTGCTATTTATTCAACGATATTTTCAACTCATACTCAAGTATAGATTGGTTTCTGTTATATAGGAGACTCGCCAGTCCAAATACGCTTTCCTGTTCACGGATCCAAAATTTGCCGGGTCGTACGGCATCTAAGTTTAACGCGACGGAGTCCCGGAAAATGGCTGCGTCGCTATGAATAGGCTTTTCTCTAATTTCCCTGCTAATCGCAAATCGCTTACATGAATTTCCAATTTTTCATCTCGAGATGGAAATAATTGGTGGAACTCAGTAATTATCAGCCTCGATCTAGACATCTATCTAATCCCCCTGCTCGGAAATAGCTCGTATCAATGTTCAATTTTTCACTCAGAACAAAAATAACTGGCGTAGTGTGGTGATTATCGATCTAGGCTCCTCTCTCATTTCTCTCTGCTCGCTAAATATATACTTGTATGAATTTTAAGTTTTTTCCCATTTCAAAACAGAAATAACCATCGTAATCTATCAATCTGCATCTAAGTGTCTATCAACAATAACTATGTAATTAAGACTGAAGGTTTATTATTTGTCTCGGCCGTATGTCTTCGGATTAATAGCTATCTGATAAGTAAAAGTTTCCCTGTGAATTTGATTGTTCGTCTCTTCCGTAAGTAAGTTCCATTTCAAGTCAAGAAAATACATATTTCTCATGTAGATTTATAACATTGACAAGAATTGACACAAACAGGCACATGAAACAATAAAGAGATACACGTTGATACATAGAACCGATAAAAACCCTGGTTACTTTAGGGTGTAACACATAACATATAAAACAGACTGAAACAAACTGAGCACAACGTGGGTATCCTTGAAAACAAATCATTCAAGAAGTACCATTTTCTCGTTCTTCGTCAGTGAAAATCGGGTAACTCGTGCCAGAGCTTATACGCTGCATGGTACAAATTAATTCCGTAAACTGGAAGTTATTGCCGTGCAGTTACACGTTTAACTCTCTTAACTGATATTACTCGATACTCACTTGATTCGTATTGTCAAGTTTGCACGTTAATTGGATGTATATAGGTTGTACCAACAGTAAGATCGCTGACAGATCGTGTAATTGATTCGTTTTACGAGATTATTTATTCGACTTGTGTGGAGACACCGAGTGCATGGTTTCGAGGTTCGAAAGATTGCTATTAAACGGTAACAACAATGACAACAATGGTAGCAACAAGTAGTAATAGTGATCGGAATACAGTGTGGAAGTAGAGACTTCGAAATGCATCGAATTCGATCTGGCGACAGCGATAAACGATTTGCTCAGCATGATTATCGTACCTGTCGTTGATCGATTTCGTTAACGAACGAGGTAATTAAGGAGTGTCGTTGTTTCGATCGTCGGGGAGCCGATGTTTCGCCACTTGATACTCAATTTATTGTGTTATTAAAATCATAAATAAGATAAAGTATAATTTGATAAAGTATAAGGTATAAATTAATCGTATAATTGAGATAAAATACCACGTTAAACGGTTAAATGGCGCTAGATAATAGATAGAAAAAGAAAGTTGGAAATCATATTTTCTATATTTATACATGTATGGATAAAATTTCCATCGAACATTTCTTTTGTATGGAACATTCGTTTATTTTAGAATACGTACAATTATATTATCATTTCAATTACAATTCGATTTTATCGAATGACAGCGCTCTTTTCCCGGTTTTATTTTCCTTTGGCCGTCACTTTTCAAGGAGCTTGACGAAAAATTTACCAGGGAAAGCGAAACGTCGACTCCGGATCGAGCAAAGTCCGAACAAGGGTGGCTCGGTTAAAAAAGTGTTTCTGTGTTACACTCGACGCTCTTATTCGACGTTAGTGCCATCCAGCAAAACATTATTAAGACATACTTCATCCCGCTCTTTCAGCAATCCCATATACATATACTGACCGTGATGCTGTAGGACGAAACGAGAGGCCGTGAGTAGGGTCGTCGAGTTGTGTAGAAGTCGCTCTCGTAAACCATTTTTGTTCCCTCTTTCAGTTCGTTTTTTTTTCCTTTTCGGTTAAAAATTCGGCTCGTTCGTCAGTGCTACGTATGTATCTGTCTCTCGTTGAAACTTTCGTTTAATTCGACAAACGAATTTACGTCGCACGTAATCGGCTGGCTGTCTTGTCGTGATATTTGTTAACGTGCGCACCAGAGTGAAAGATCCGCCACTGCGGCCACGATGAAGGTTCGTACGATTCTACTCGTTGGGCGAGACTCCTCTTCGGCTTCTGCTACCATCGGTTCCACCCCACTTTGCTCCGTCTTTTTTCTTCTTCTCAGTCTCTTTTCCTTCAGTATAGAGACGAGAGAGAGCGAATTTTAGGTGTACATGCGTCGTCTCTTGCGATGTCTCGCGGTCACCACTTCGATTGCGTCATTTTCGGCACACGGCCTGATGCATCGAAAAAAATAGAATTGTGTTAAGGTTGCAACTTGACAACCCCCTTTCGATCTCCTCCTCCGTGATTCTTCTTTTTCTTTTCACTTTCTTCCTCCCTCCCTTCTCGTGCGAGATTTTTCACTCGTGTGTCGATAAATTTGATAACACGCTTTGATGAAAAATAGATCCCAATTTTTATCAGATATAATATAAGTTTGATACATTTAAGTGTCAATTGGTAGACTGCAGATTTTCACGTGTGTTATTGGGGGCTGCAAGAATCCATGCAATGCATATAATATATGAAGATATATAAAATATCCAAAATAAAGTATTCATTACAAATTCATTGTACAAAGTGTCTTTTATATTCTGGATAACTAACTGGATTCTATATACAAAAAGAAGGAAATTCGAGTTTGAATATATATTAATAGGTATATGTATATGTACATATTTTGACTTCTTTTCGTAGATAGAATAAGCTTTTGTTCATTATTTATTTTTTGACCAGTCCAGAATTAATTCAATTAAAGTATAGTTGATCAATTTTCAAATTTAATTTCCTCGGAAACCAAGATGGAAAAAATTTTGTTCTTTCTTCTCGACTCATTTTTGCATATATAGAATCATCCCCTAATCATTTATCCATATTATGCAAGACACTATCTATAAATATTTTATACTAAATAATAGAAATTTCTATTTAGATCCCAACTTTTTAACATAAAAATCCGTTGTCTATTTATCACTGAAAAAAATAAACTTTTACGTAAAGTAAAATCTTGCTCTTTTGAATGACACATGATAATATAAATTACACAAAAAAATTATAGTAATATCTGCTGATAATTTATCAATACGTAAATTTTATAAGAACGTCTACGGAATTGAAATCCAATGTCATGTTTATTTATTTAACAATAGACGTTATCTGTGATTATTCTAATATTACATCACAGATATTATTGGCAATTTGCCAATAATTTGCGCTAAGTTCTACAGTTGGATCAAATCCTAATTCTTTATTACAAAAAAACAACTTGTCTCTCTTTATGACGTGTTCTAGATTCCATCATTCGGATCTATGCTAATAAAAATAGAAAAATAATTCTCTAAAAATACAAGTAACTCTTACAGTGGAAAAGTTTGCTAAAGTTTAATCGTTTTAATGTTGAAATAAAAAAAAAAAAAATATTTTCAAGTTATTTTCATAACTTTTGAATCTTTTGAAAAGAAATCTCGAGTTTAGAACTAAAAGGAAGTGGCAATAATAGTTATTTTTGTAGTCTGCCTAAAGAGGACGGCTATATATCTTATAGAAATGGGACGAAATCTGTTCGCGTCACTAGAACTAGTAATAACCAAAGGTAAGCTATTAAAAGTACGTTTATTCTTCTATATATATATATATATATATACACATATAGCAGTCGATACATATATATATGTATAATATTATTAAAACTAATTAATACTATTAATATTTATAATTAAATATTAATAGTATTAATTATTAATTTTGAAGTTTTTAACACTTTCACTTATACATCTAATTGTTATAGTACCATTGTAACACATCGTCGAGAATATAAACAATAAAATACTTGCATAACTTTTTAACATTTTCATTTATACATCTAATTATTACAGATCGTAACAAATTTACAATGCAATATTATTACAATTACGTTTCTAATATTTAACAATTACGTTTTCTTAAATTCCTTTTCAGAAATTTGGAAATTTGAAAAAATAATTGGGATAAAATTTGAGCTAGGCGAAAATATATAAAAGTATTCTTAGCGTACAGTAAGATTATAAGAGTGATTTGAATTGAAATGAAATTTTAATATGAAATAATAAATGAAATGTAAAATAAAATATCGTATAATCATTTGATCCTAATATTGTAAAATTTTATACTTCAATAATGTATAAATATATATACGTTTATTCTTAAATACATTATCGTGAAACTCTGTTGGAATAATGATCAGTTGGAATATTATAACATTGAATAATATTATAATAATTTGAATAATTGTCAAAATATAAATATAAATTATATTATGCTCTTAATTTTTCTTAGTTTGATTGATTAAATGTATGTACATAATTTCCTTTTGTTTTTACTTATAAAAATTAAAGCTTTATTTTACCCAACTATATATATTATTAGCATAATATTATTATATAGGAATTTCCAATTAAAACAAATTAGAATTTATATAAATAGTTCATAAATAATAAAAATATCGTAAAATTTATTTAAGAAAATGTTCCTTTAAATTATTTATTTATATAGAAGACCTTAGACTTTTGATGAATATTTCAAAATATATGATTTGATAAAATGCAATAGAACTATTCTGTCTCCTTTCTGATTAAATATCAGGTCCATCCTAAATATATTTCGCTCCTAAGTATATTTCAATAAATAAAACATCAAGTATTAATTTTATCGTTTCTAACAAAAAACCAATCAATAAATTCGTAAAACACGAATAGAGCGCTTTCCGACACAGACATAAATTCATAATAAAAAATGGAATAATTTTAGATACTAATCTCGTATTTTGGAATATGTAAATACAATTAAACATTTTGCTTGTACCATTTTACTTGATATAGTCACAGACGAGCTTTACATTTCGATTAAATTCATAATAAAAAATGGAATAATTTTAGATACTAATCTCGTATTTTGGAATATGTAAATACAATTAAACATTTTGCTTGTACCATTTTACTTGATATAGTCACAGACGAGCTTTACATTTCGATATTGAAAGTTCACAACATTGTAATGTAAAAATCATATTGTTGGCGGATTCACTAGTTCCCCAACTCACCGTTGTTTAAGCATAGAGTGCGCTAAAAAACCAGTGACTCTTTACTACGTCGGTATTTCAGGTCACGAAAGTCCGTAAGATGCTTGGTCTATTCATGTACTTCGTCGATGGTTTAAGCATAGGGTGCGCTGATTTTTTTTTACTATGTCGGTATTTCAGAGTATGGGACACAAAATTCCATAAGATGCAGTGTCTACTTATATACATCGTCTATGTGATAGACTTTCGGTTGTCACGTAGACAGTGTATATATAAGTTAGTTACAGTTGCAATTCAGATACTGATATAAATTTTCGTAAATCGTTCACGCGTTAAAAAATAATTTCTTTATCGAAAGAATACGCATATTGTCAGTGATATTCACGTAGACAGTGTATATATAAGTTAGTTACAGTTGCAATTCAGATACTGATATAAATTTTCGTAAATCGTTCACGCGTTAAAAAATAATTTCTTTATCGAAAGAATACGCATATTGTCAGTGATAATAAAGCAACCGTTGTATTTTACTCGAAGCTTTTCAATTTAATTAATGTATTTCAAATGAAAATTGAAAAATACCCATGTTAAGAAGCGAAGCTGTCAGCCTAGTACTGTAAACAGAACAAGATTGCATTGTATGATCACTTGACGTTTAAAATGTCCGTGACTGAAGAGAAAATTCAAGAACTAAACAGACGATTTCTGGAATTTATGAGCAAAAGTGAGAATGTAGAAGCAGCAACTAAAGAAATTTACGATGATCTCCTCGATGAGGTATTGATGGGATTTGTTTTCGACGTACATCGAACTACAAAGACTGGTAGTTCTGACGTTGAAGAAGGCATACCTGATGACGAATCATATGCTATAGTAGGTGAGTGAAATGACAATGAAAGTATTATTAAAAATATCAACAATTAAAATTTAATAATCAGGTTATGTTTATTTACTAACAAAATGTGTATATTACATATTTTTGCAAGTACTTTTGCAAAGTATATTAAAATAACTATTTTAAATCATTATTTTTACTTAATCCATATAATTATAAAATTATTCTTAAAGATTCTCCAGGATTGGACGTGTTTGGTCACGATGCTATCAAAAAATTTCAAGATTGTAATTGTCCGAATTGTGACAGAGGAGTTTCAGCATTTCGTTTTGCAACCCATTTAGAGAAATGTATGGGCATGGGAAGAAACAGTTCACGAGTTGCATCAAGACGTATAGCAAATAATTCAAAAGATCTTGGCAACTTCAGTGACAATGACAATGATGTCGATTGGAGTTTAAATAATGGTAGGCGTAAACGCAGGAAAGATCGTAATGGTATGAAAAGAACAAAACAACAAAAGAATAGTCAAAAGAATGGTGAAACTGTAAATGAACATATTCATAGCAGCAATGAGAATTCCCCATCGAATTATGAAAATATGTCCTTGGAAGATAAACGGATTTTACTAACACAGATCTGTGGAGTAATATCAGAGCATACAAAGAAATTGTGTACAAGATCAATGCGATGTCCACAACACACAGAGGATCAAAGGAAAGAAATGAGAGCAAATTTGGAATCTGGAAACAATATACAACCTAATCAAGATAATCTTCATGTAGATGTGGACACCTATGAAGAGGGAGATGGGCAGAATTTAAGAGAAGCATTAGCGCGTTGGGATCGTGAAGGATCAAGTCATTCAAGCCCAGCGGATTCGAAATCAACCACGTCAACATCGTCGATAAGTAGAAAACGGGAAACGAAATCAAAAGGCAAAGGCAAAGGTTCCAAACGTGACCGTGGATCACCCATTTCACAAGCAGATTAAAATTAATTCGTTTAATTTATTTTTTAATTTTAAAAATTTTCTAACAGGGAAAGTTATGTAATAATAATGTTCCTATGCATTGTATAAAGCTTTAAGAATATATTATCCATCATAAAAATATCTTTTAATTTTATTCAATAGTTGCTATTTTCAAGAACATATAACAATTACCATATATCTATGATATGATTGCGTATGTAAACGATATTTTCGTTATTTTGCTACTAGGAGGCGCTATATTGAAAATACCTGTAGCGATAGCTATACCAGCGACATCTGTTTCCCGACAATATCGTAGAGTTCATTTTGGATAAACTTTTGGCGCCAACTTTGTCGCGCTTTAAAACTAGAAAATTAATGAAAAGCGATGTTGTTGTGGAGACTTGTTAGGTAGTTGTCTAAGTGATAAAACAAGTTCGTGAACAAATATATAAGAGTTGTTGAACAGAAAAAATACTTTAGAATCAGAAGTACATTAGAATTAGAATTATAATTAAAACTAGTATCAGATCATAAAGTATAAAAAGTGAATATTTTATTGTTGATTTAAAAGTTAAAAGTTTATAAATTTTATTGTTAATAGTATATCAGATCATAAAGTATAAAAAGTGAATATTTTATTGTTGATTTAAAAGTTAAAAGTTTATAAATTTTATTGTTAATAGTATTAAATAATTTTTGTTAAATAAAATATTAATTATAATAAATCATATGGTTAATTTTGTAGTACGGTGAATCATTAGTTTACCGACCATCGTACTTACATACCTGGACTCTGAGTGCATCTATATTCTACATTACTACTTGTTTCATGGTCATGCGTTACTTTTCATTAAACATTAGTTGACGTTTTACGTAAGGTTATAGTGTTTTAATAAATCGAAATAAATATGTTAAATATACAAATAAGTACTGCTTCTGGAATAAAACAGATTCTTACTGTTAATACACCTCTTAAAATTTATGAATTACACGATCGAATTAAAGGATTAACAGTACGTATATAGTACAATTGCTTGATTCAATTTGTTTGCGGTAAGGAAATGTCAATCATAATTCGTCAAATTTGTTGCAGGAAAACTTTTATATCGTATATAATGGAAAACTCGTGGATGAAAATGTCACTTGCTATGATGGATATGTTTCTATTATACCGCGATTGTTTGGTGGAAAGGGAGGATTTGGTTCCATGCTACGAGCGATTGGAGCACAAATTGAAAAAACTACGAATCGCGAAGCTTGTAGAGATTTAAGTGGACGTAGACTTCGTGATATTAATGAAGAAAAAAGATTAAAGGCTTGGATCGAGAAACAAGGAAAACGAGAAGAAGAAGCGGCGGAACGTAAGAAGAAAAAATTAGAAAGACTTTGCACCGAACCTAAACATGAGTTTAAAGATCAAATCTACGAACGCGAAAGATCGGTTCTTACAGAACGAGTTGGAGATGCAGTTGAAGAAGGTTTTAAAATTGCCACTTCTGGCATAAAAAGAAAATATGATACAAAAGATGAACCGAATAAAAAGAAAATTTTATTAGATCTTGATATTGATTCAGATGAACTGGATAGTTCTGATGAAAGTGATGAAGATGATAAAGATTCAGAGATAAAAAGTAATAAAAATAGTAAATAGCAAATTAAATATAACTGAACATTTTATAAATTAACTAATGAATTATAAAGTTGCATAATTGTAATTCATATGGTTAGATTTTGTAAGATCGGTTTAGCAACTATGTGTATATTGCATAGCAACCATATTTTAGGTTTAATAATTAGGAGTTTAAGTTTAATAACTATTGCTATTTATATGATATTCTTCTTGTCATAAATAAACTGATGAAATTAAATCATTCATTTCTTCAAATATTGAACATTAATCATATGTTTATGTAATAAAATTAAAAAATTTAATTCAATTTAATTTAATTTAAGAGGTTTATCTAGACCTTGAGCATTTTATAATTTACAATAAATATATATGATTTTTTAAATTATATTAATTTTATTTCACAATATGTGTTAAATAAAATTCATTTAACATTTATGCATACATCAAAAAACATGATATATATCAACATATATGATGCAGAAGAGAACTTTAAAACATAAGTATAAAATTAACTCATATATTTTAAATGTTATATTGTACAAATATAATCTTAATACATATTTAAAATGAATGGATATGAAATAATTTTGTTGATATTCTTCTTTACAATACATTAAAATATTCTCCATGCAACTAATTCATTAGCAAGTTTTACTCCTATTGCAAATAAAGCTACTGATGTAATAAATGATTTTAAAAATAACTCTTTGTATTTGTAATGTTGCAGCCATGTATAAAGATCTTTTGTGTATTTCGATCCAATTAAATATAAATAATTATCTTTGCTATATTTGTTTTCAATTTGTATGCGTATTATGTCTATTAAAGCACCCAGACAAATATAATAGGAAGAGTTACATCTCTTATTTGAAATATGCTGAAAATATATAATTATTATTTAGTAAAATTATCTAATAAAATTTTAAAATTATTCTTATGAATAAAATGTATCTGACACAAAAAATTAGATATTTTATAAATAAATCTCACTTTTTTACTTTTTTCTTTCTCTTTTTTAATGTATGCTGTATCTGTTAACATAGGTAATGATGATGAGCAAATATTATGTTTTACAATCATTTTTAATTTTTTCGTTTCAAATTTTATACATTTTATTACATCATAAGTATATAAGTTTCAAAATTTTATGTACACACAAAACTAAAGAATATCGAAACTGATATTCTTTTGTTCAATACAAACCGTTTCAAAAAAGAAAGAAATATGTTTCAAGCACTTTATATTTTATTAATAATTATTCTTTTACTTAAAAAAAAAAAACATATAGACATAATAACGCTTATAATGTGTATTTACATGCGATTTATATGTTGTTTCAAAAATATTCATTTATTGTATATAAATATACATACAATATACATATATATAAAATATTCAGTATTAAATATTTGACTAATTCCTTTTCGCGATATTTTTTCAAAAAGATACAAAATTTATTTTTGAGAACTTGAATTTGATTTGACTTCAATCATTTATAAATTGCAAAAAACATTTTTAATCATTTAAAGTTTAAAAAAAAAACATAAAAGAATTTTAAAAAAGATTTTAAAATAAAAACTTAGTTAATCACTTAATGTAGTATATGTATAGAAAACTAGTGGGGGAACCAGTTGACCCTGATGCCGGTCACTCCATCCACGATAGCACTAGATGATAGTCAGTATTCCAATCTCGAATGTGATGGATGTCATTCTATTTAAATGATCGTGAAATAAACATTAGAAATCACAATAGTTCAGAAATTATAAGTGAAAATTAATACCTTAATACCTTTGCCTTTTCTCATTGTCGTTTTATGCGTAAAAATGACTAAGTTATTTGTTTTTAGTATTTTGCAAATTTTGCAAATGATGATACTTATTGCAATCTCTCGTAAGTTATTAACTAACTTTTCAAATTTTATAAACACTTTTGTTTCTTCAATATTTTGCAACAATAATTTCTATGATGGCTGATTGTAAATGACAAACTGGACAATAAAGAATGACGATCACAGATTGTATACTCATAATTGGTCGATGTTTCCTTGATTAACGCGACATTACAAAATTACAAAATAAACTATCATTGCGTTTCGATTTTAATGGATACAACGAATAAATTCATTTTGCGAGAATTTTCATGATCGATCTATTGCAACCATAAACTATTAATACAAATTATCTTATTTTCGTATTCTAAAGGCAAATTTTTTTCTCTTAGAATATCAAGAACCAACAAATTGTGCATCACTTTACGGTAGACCTGGCCAGTGCATTGGAATACGTCAATGTCCAGAATTGCTGAATCTTCTTCAAACGCGACCCCTTAAGCCAGAAACTGTAGATTTACTGAGACAAATGCAATGTGGTTTCGATGATATTAATCCCCAAGTCTGTTGTCCGATTCGACGTACATCACTTCGTGACGATGAGTCTTCTCCTATGAATGATTTCAGACCAAATCCAAATATTGAAAATATTACCAACGATGAAAATGTACAATACGACTTTTCCAACAATCCTTTGCTTCCTACCGATTGCGGCAAAGATTTATCCCAAAGGATCTATGGTGGGGAAATCACAGATCTCGACGAATTTCCTTGGATGGTGCTTTTGGAATACCTTACATGTATGAAGTGAAAAAACAAAAAAAAGGATTGTTGCATTGGATTAGTAAACTAATGGAAAATAATTAATATAAAATTACATTTTTCAGTGAACGGAAAACGTATAGCTTGTGGTGGAGTTCTTATTAGTCGGCGTTACGTTCTAACGGCAGCTCACTGTGTCAAAGGCAAAGATTTACCAATAACATGGCAACTGTCAAGTGTTCGTTTAGGTGAATATAATACTAGCAGTGATCGCGACTGTGTTGCGGACGACGAGCGCACCGTAATTTGCGCGGATGATCCCGTGACGGTTGAGATCGAAGAACAAATAGCCCATGAAAATTATCGACCACGCTCAAGAGATCAAAAATATGACATCGCTCTTCTAAGATTATCCCGTGACGTTACATTCACCACTTATATAAAACCTATTTGTCTACCACCGACTGCCTCCTTCAGTCAAAAACTATTTGTTGCTGGTTGGGGAAAGACAGAAAACGGTTCGTCGTCAAACGTAAAATTAAAACTTGTGTTACCTCTCTTTGACAAGGAACAGTGTCAAAAAACTTACGGAAACGCGGGAGTGACGCTGGGTCATGGACAAATTTGTGCCGGTGGACAAAAGGACAAAGATTCGTGCAAAGGAGATTCAGGTGGACCTTTAATGACTATGGAAAGAAATCGCAACGGTTTTGGTAAATGGACTGTCGTTGGTATTGTTTCCTTTGGACCATCACCTTGCGGTATGCTTGGAATGCCTGGCGTTTATTCCAGAGTGATCGATTTTGTACCCTGGATACTCGATAAAATGAGATTTTAATATCTATATTCAAATTATTCTCCAATTCCACTAATTTCAATATATATGTACATATGCGCAAAAATGAAAGGAAAGCCAATCGAAAGATATATGTATGTATATTATATATAGTTTAACTAATGAAAAAATATAATATCCTTCATTCAATGAAGAAAATCAATTTTCCTTATCATTTCAAAGGTTATCTATTTTATAGGTCATGAAAAATATCTTGCAAGATGTGCGTGACACTTATTATTTATTTTGTCTTAATAAACAAAATGCTGAAAAAATTATCAGAAACATGATTCGTTTACTACGAAACTTATCGTTTCTCATATGACGCAAAATACATTCGATCTTGGAATTGGGAATCCCGCAGTTATCTTAATAAATCAATTAACAAAGACAGAATACGGAAACTTGTTCGTAGAAATAAAAATTTCGTACTATACAAAGCGGAAAAAAAGATTTTTATTTTCATGCCTATTAAATGAGCAGTCCCTGTGATACTGCGACATAATCACTTGAAACATCGATTATCTAATAAAACAAATATATATCGTAATTCTTATTACTAGTATGAAAGAATTTTCCTCATAATTCCTCTCTTTGTTCTTTCTGCAATTGAAAGACATCGGACTCAGCAGATGGCAGCAGTTAATACACTGAGGACTCTCGCATTAATACATTGTTCGCAAAAGTAAGAAGTAAACTGTTTTCGAAACTGGCTTTGTCTGTTTCACTTCTGAGTTAAAACATCACGTTTTCTTGCTTTCGATAAGAACAAATAGAACAAGGAATTAGTGGAGAATTTTTTAATGTGACATATTATGTGAATGTTAAAATACTGTGCATCATTGTTTCAAGTGGAAAAGAACTTTGACAATAGATTTCGGAATCGACCATGATTTACCATTTAATTTTAATCGGGTTTGTGATCCTATGCGAAGTCACCGCACGTGAGTGAGATTTTTTAAATATTTACTTTACTATAACAATAATACCTAACTATGTTTACTAATTACTATCAAATGTAATAATATTACGAATTTAATATCCGAACGTGACTGATAGATGCCGACGCTCTCTAAGTTATTTACGTTGACTGAAATATCAGGATTTCTGTATGGGAACACTTTCATTCAAAATATTCTTGTTTTTCAACTTTGTTAAATGAAAATTAATATATATATATAATCATATAGTTATTGCAAAAAAACAAAAAAAAAAATTATCATTGAAAAGTAAAAGATCACGTGCGTAATATTCATTTTTATTCATTCCTTTTATTCATGATTATGCACAATACAAAAGTAAATACGCTTACGAAATATGCTAAATACTAATAACTCGCGAACATTTTTTTCTTTCGTAATAGCACTAAGAAATCTACTTCGAACTTAATTTCATGTAATTTGAATAATCCACTTACGAACGATTCTTTTTACAGAAGAAGACAGATGTATCACTCCACAAAATACAAATGGTATTTGTATCAATATACACAATTGTCAACCAGTGGTAGAAATTCTTAAAAAACACAGACCATTGTCGAATGAAATCATTAATCACTTACACAGGTTGAATTGCGGATTTGAGGGTTCCAATCCGAAAGTTTGTTGCGAAAAGGTAAACATTATTATATTCATTATTAAATATGTTCCATGTTATGAAAACTTAGAATGAAACGTGTAACGATAAAATCCAACGATTTCCACAGAGTTCGGCAATAACTCACACCACAGAAAAATCGAATGAATCTACTTACGAACCTGTAGACGTCACGAATCATCCAAATTTAAAATTACTGAATCATGAACTGTGTGGACCAGTATCGCAGACAAAAATTTTTGGGGGTAATAAAACCGGCATATTTGATTTCCCATGGATGGCATTACTCTCTTACAATGTAACCAATCAAGGTACAGAGTTCCGTTGCGGAGGATCGTTAATTAGCAAACGATATGTGCTCACTGCTGCTCATTGCGTTACAGAGCTACCATCTAGTAAGTCAATTATTGTACATCGAATTCATTTGGATCGTAAGACCATGCAATAAAATTAATTTTTATTCATTTTGAAATAATATTTTAGCGTTGAAATTAATCAAAGTACGGCTAGGAGAGCATGATTTAAGTACCGAACGCGACTGTGATAGAGACGCTGACGGTCTTGAAGTTTTTTGTGCCGAGAAATATCAAGATATCGATATAGAAGATGTACACTTTCATCCAGAATTTTCATTATCGAAAACACAAAATGACATTGCTTTGCTGCGATTGAACAGGGACGCTGATTTTAGACCACAAAATGTGCGACCGATTTGCATGCCAATTGGATCGGCAGCTAAATTGATTCAAAAAAAAGTAAATATTCTAGTTAAATACGAGCATTTTTTCAAGTTATTTTTTAATCATATATATTATTTAGACCACAAAATGTGCGACCGATTTGCATGCCAATTGGATCGGCAGCTAAATTGATTCAAAAAAAAGTAAATATTCTAGTTAAATACGAGCATTTTTTCAAGTTATTTTTTAATCATATATATTAACAGTACTTATGTTTTATGGTATAGGTAATAGTAACAGGTTGGGGTGAAACTGAATTGCAACCACGCAGTATGGATTTACTACAGGTTCAATTATCACCAGTGAATACAGATGAATGCGCAGAAATATTGGGGTGAAACTGAATTGCAACCACGCAGTATGGATTTACTACAGGTTCAATTATCACCAGTGAATACAGATGAATGCGCAGAAATATATAAAAGTCGAAAGGAAATTTGGTACAAGCAAATGTGCGCAGGTGGAAAAATGGGTATTGATTCATGTTTTGGAGATAGCGGTGGACCGCTTCAAGCTCCAGGAATGTATAAGAATAACGTAAAATACGTTCAATATGGAATTGTCAGTTATGGGCCGAACAATTGCGTGGTGGAAAAATGGGTATTGATTCATGTTTTGGAGATAGCGGTGGACCGCTTCAAGCTCCAGGAATGTATAAGAATAACGTAAAATACGTTCAATATGGAATTGTCAGTTATGGGCCGAACAATTGCGGTACTAAAGGATTACCTGGAGTTTATACTAAAATTGTGTATTACCTAGACTGGATTTTAGATACTATTAGGGCTTAAAATAGCATGTACAAATGATATTTTTAGAATTAAGACATTTGTTAAACGCAATCAATGAATAAATTAATTTAATATTATTATTGTCAATTTTATTTATAAAATCTTTGCTACTATAAATATTAGTAAGATTATACATGAATCTATATTATTTGCATTGGATAACTTGTATCATTTTAATTCATTTTTTATAAATTCATTAAAACAAATTCTTATAAATTTTTTATTTATATTCATATAGTGAAGAAGTACAAATTTAAAAAAGAAAATCTTATATGTTTCTCTCATAGATAAAATTTTTATAATTACTTTAACATTTTCAATCACTATTCCATTACGATTGAACTGAACTAATAATTGTCAAATTTCTTAGCGAACATTTTTTCATTATATTTGTTACTTTATGAAGAATTTTCATTGCGATCATTGTTAGAGATCAAACATTCATTGTTACAGAATTTGTCGCTTTTGTTTTGATCTTCAATCAACTCTGCAGTCTCGTTTATAGAAACCTTTAATTGGCTACGATCACCTTTCTTTTTTGAAAGAGAAGTTTGAGATTTCGTTATCGACATTCCAGATGATTGTGATATAGATGTATTTGATGAATTTAAAGACTGACTCGCTGATAAGGAAGTACACGAAGAACTAGTTGAAGATCCAGAATCTGGTCTAGAAATATTTTCGTAATTCATATATGAACTTATAGTGTTTAATATTTGTTTATGTTGTTTTTTCTTTTTCCTTTGTTGCAACATTTTTTTATTAATATTCTGTTTTCCTTGTATCAATGACTGATAACTCTACAAAGAAGTAATTCTCATAAGTAATTCCTTGATATTTATTATCGTTGTTATTATTATTATTGTCGTTGTTGTTATTATTATTAATCTTTATCCATCTTCATTATTTTATTTATCTTAAACTCTTAAAAGAAAATAAGTTTTATTCACCTGAGAATGACGTTCAAAAAGAGTTGGTATTTGTGCCACACGATCCAGCATCATTTCCATTTGCAGCCGATGACGTTCCTCCTGTTCACGTGCTTCATCGCGACGAAGTAAAGTTCGAATATTAAGGTCTCTCTCATGCTCATGCCTTATAATTAAAATTTATATAATCATTATAATATTAAGAGTAAATTTTTAGTCTTTATTATTACATAACATCTTCTTGAAAAGAATAGTGTAGTAGTTTCAAATAACGATCTTGTTTAAAAAAAATCGCACCTCGCCGAACATCTCAAAGCTCGCCATACTGGATTACGGCCAATCAAAGATTGTTTAATTTTTACTGCTTGTTCTCGACGTCTTTCTTCCATTTTTTCCCTTATCTCACGTTCTAATTTCTCTCTACGATATAAATATAAAAGTGAATGAAAAGTGAAAATGATCATTTTCTTTTGTTGTAATATAAATCAAAAACACATAATACATATTATATATTGTATATCATACCGTGACACTTGACATCTCAAGATTGCTGCTAAATTATTTCCTCGTATTGGTAAAAAAGGCACCATAGATTTATATGTTTCTAATGGCATTAAATTATTATTTGTTAGATGCGAAACATTTTTATAGATGTTTTCGTTGTAATTTTTATTTGTATTCTGTAAACGTATGCACGTAGATTTGACGCGTTCTCGTCTAGCCATTGACGGCGGTAGAGAAGAAGACTTCATTAGTTGTACGGCTCTTAACTGTTTTTGTAATTGTCTGAAAATTGTAATAGTTTCTAATTAATCAATTACAAAAAAAAGTTTATGTATATTATTATTATATTGACCTATAATATTCGTCTTCAAGCATACGATCGTATATTTCTGTACTGAAAAGATTTTTTGGTACTGGTTTAGCCTTGAAATTTGTATTCATGTTAACGCTTTTATTACGAATTTCTGGACTAGATCTTGTTAAAAGCCTCCAAGCTCGACGATCACATTCCAGCCTAAAAGGACGTACCTGAGACATTAGGTTTAATGCGCTTTCTTCACGAATTATACGACTCCTACAAGATAAGTATATAACTTCTGATAATTGTAGATTTATTATATAAAAATGATTGATTGATTTATATTTATGAAAATGAAAAATAATATATAAAAAATATGAAAAAAGAAACAAACCTTTCTTCTTTTTCAGCTAATAATTTGTCATAAAGTGGAATTTTTGATGTCAGTGGGATTGGTCTCACGCGTCGTTTCCTTCGCGAATTTTTTTTATTATTTTCTAAATTTTTACATTTTTGTTCTTTTATTGCTTCTTCTCTAAAATATACATTAGCATATTATTAGCTATCAAGACAGTTTAATTTGTTATCAAAAAGTTCTTAGTTTCTTACCGTATGGTAAAACTAAATGGTTTGGGAACAGTAGGATGCCATTCTTTTGTAATATTAGCAGGCAAACTTCTTGTTTCTATACTATCTATGTCACTTTCAATATTATCATTACTGTTTAACCAGTTTTCACCATTCAAGCATATCTTCTCCTTACATATTGTTCCATTTCCTTTGTAGCTTTTACTACATTTAAAAATAGTAATAATTATAATTTTAATAAAATAAAAGAAATTCACTTCTACCTAATTATATTGTATACCTATTTATCAAAAGATCCTGGTCTTCTGACAATCCATCAAATTTACTAGAAAGAAAAAGTAAAGGACTAGGAGTTCGAGATTCTTCTAAGTAACACTTTTTACCATTTAATATCAAATCATTAATATCATTCTTACTTTTAATCTTTGATTTTTGATTACACTTAGATACTGAAAATTTAGACACATTTACATTTTCATGATTAATCAATGAATTTTCTAAATTTTTCAGTAATAGTTTTTGTTTTCTTTTCAAGTGATCAACTTCTTGTTTAAACTGCTCATTCGATAAATGATATACTTGATCATAGTCTGGTATACTATCCAAAAATTCTAAAAAGTTATCCATAATTTGTGCAGAATCAGATATTTTACATTCCTTAATAAGTTGATCATTTTCCATAAAATTTATTTTACACTTGTTATAAAAATTATCCTCCTTGCTTTTTTTAGATCCAATACGTTCGTAAGAAGGATTTGGTTGCCTGCTACAAGGATCTATTGGAACTTTTACACAAGAATTATAAAAGGATGTACCCCTGTGCTCTGCCATTGTCTGTTACAACAAATAAATAATATTATTGTATCATTATTAGTTATTAAATTTTAAATTTTTATTCAATATATGACTAACTTTGTTTTTACTAACTTTTTTTCCTGATATTAAACAAAACATATTTTAATTTTGTAATAGTTAAACTTGATAAATTTAATTTCATTATTCTTTAACTTTAATTATAACATTTAAATCAATGGATTAATGTGATTCATGAAATAAATTGTTAAAATATTTTGTGTTTAAATTGTTATAAATCATTTGTATATGCAAGATAACATTAATACTTACCTTTAAATTTCATCAAAATTTACAATATTTATTTATAAATTAGGTACTAAACTATTAACAGATAGGTTTAATAATCAGAACATATAATTATACATATCATTAATTTATTTTTATTACACGATATATTTGTCAAATTTCTTGAAATTTCAATTTAACTCTTTGGTACATTTAAGATTCTAATTGCTACACATACGTATGTAAACAACTCCTGGAAAAGATCAATATAACCTCGTTGTATTCATCACCATGGTAAATAAAATAAGACATTAATAAAGATTTTTTTACAGCAGTTAATTAGAAATTAATAAAATTAAGGATATCAATATTTGAATTGATAAAAATTAATATTTTATTACTTATAGAAATAATAATACGAAATACTTATAACATGTACAAATGTATTAATAATCACAATTACATAGATTTCAATTGCATACATATGTTCTGAATTGTATACACAAGTTTTATTTGTAATTGAATTTCAATAAAATTCATACATATACATTTCAAGCAATATGTTATATTCGAAAGATTGTTACTAGATTCTTATTAACAAAATATAATATTTACGATGAAACAGTACTTTTATTGTATATATATATATTCGAATAAACATCGCAATGCTTGTTCAATATCACAAGTACTAATTGATTTAGTTTAAATTACTATACATACTGTTTAAACACTGTTTAAAGTAAAACATCTAAATAATTTAGAGTTTAAATAATTCAATTGAAACAACTGCATAAATAATAAACAATTCTATAGATTAAGTAAAATTAAAAACAATTTGTGAAATTTGTTGTATTTTATACAATATATCTTTTATTTTATACAATATATCTTGATAATTGATTTTGTTGTTAATTTTAATTCATTTTGTGATATAAATTATGTTTACTATATAATAGAAAATAAAAATGGCGACTTTCATGAAAATGGTTGCAAATGGTGATATTTTATCAATAGCTTTAAAAAGATATAAATGTTTTATTCCTAATGGATCAATATTAGTTACAAGAGATTATTCTATCTCTGCTCAAAATCATAAAAACTATGATATTATTATTACTGGTGGTGGTATGGTTGGAACCACACTTGCTTGTGCATTAGGTTAGTTTTTTATCCTATTTTGAAATGATATGTAATAATATATCTTTAATATTTAATACAAAAATTTTATAAATAACACGATTCATGAATGTTCCTTTATGTTTTGTAACAGCAAACAATAGAAAACTTGAATGTAAGAAGATACTTTTGATAGAAAGTGGTAGACAATTTGAATATAAATTTGAAGAAAGATATTCAAATCGTGTAGTTGCTTTAAATCAACAAACACGTACCTTACTTTCAAGCATAGGAGCTTGGCAACATATTAAAGCAACACGTTATTGTACAGTACGAAAAATGCAGGTATTAAAATAAAAATAACAAATATTCTAAAATGTATCATTATATATTTTATAATAATGTTTATAATATATCTTTATATAATCATTATTTATGTTGTATCATTTACAAATATTACAATTAAACATAAAATTTATAGTAGGTTTGGGACGCATGCTCTGATGCTATGATTGTATTTAATGAAGATTATTTAACTGAAGAAATTGCTTATATAGTCGAAAATGACTTATTACTACACGCAGTTAATAAACAATTGATAGATAAAGAAAATGTAAATGTAATTTATAACTCCAAAGTTGCAAATATTAAATTACCTAAAACGTTAGAAGAAAATGCAGAAATACAATTGCAAGATGGAACGAAATATAAAACTAAATTGTTGGTAAGTAAATAGTAATAGTAATAAAATTAATGTTTTATACACTATTATATTATACTGAGTTAGTGCAATCTTTAACGAGACTTTCAACTTTGCTGGTTAACTTATCCAAACGTGTAGTAATATTAAAAGAACATCTTTTTAATTCAGCAGCTAATTCATTTAATTGTTGATTATTATCATTAGAGGTACTGCTATAAAGTCGATTTAATCTAGAAATATCCATTTCTATATTATGTGCATTGTATATAGATGATCCTTTTATTCTTATATTCTTATGTTTTTTTTCAATTACTAAGTAATAGATAGCTCTTATTAGTTCTTGTGGTAAACGTTTTTCGCGGGGATCATTAGGACGAATATAGATTGCACAATAATGTGGTGGATGTAATAAAAGTGCACCTCGTCTGCATATCTTCATTATTATATTTGGTGCATGATCTAAAAGTTTAGAAAATAACATGTGTTCCAAATGTGCTACTAATTCTGCTCTACGCACTAATCCATCTAATCCTGCACATCTTCTTAATTCTTGTATATCTGATACAGCAAGGCCCATCATTAAATTTGCTAAAATTATTGTTACTAAGATAACAAAACTTAGAAACATTAAATGAGCAGTACCAGAATGTTCAATTGGTGATTGCGTGCTAATGAATATGTCTTCAAATTCTAATTCCCCAGACATCATTACAATAGCTTTCAACAGAGCAATTAATGGATGATTAAATGAATCATTTTGAAGTAATACGTTAAAACCTAAAGAAAACCCTACTATAAGAAATATATAAGCACCCAGAAATTTAAAGAAATTAATTGATACTTGAGTAAACATTTGAATATAAAGGCCAAACATTGGAAATTTCCCAATTATCATCATTAACAGTATCCAAATTAATAGAATACTTATAGCTGATATATGACATTGCCAACCATGACCTTGCAAACTATGGTATTGTTTTGGCATATTTAACACAACACTTGATAGTAATACAACGCTCCATTGAAGCCAATTCTCCCATCTTTTAATATAATTACATATACCATGAGCCATTTGAAAAAATTCTTTACTAGCTAGTGTGATAGTAAATATTAGTACTGGCCAAAAAAGTACACCTCTAAATTTTTCAACTACAATATATGCAGTAAAAAATGCAACAAATATGGAATGAAATATCAAACTTAATAAAAAAAATTTGCGAATTCTTAACCATTTTAAATAGAGAAAACTTTCACACAAAGGATGTTTCAATACATGTCTTTGTCCAGCTTCCACAAGGCATAGCATTAAATCTGTTTCTCCTCTACCGCCTGATAATAATGGTCTAAAATCTAATCTTAATTCGCAATCAACATCACCTAATTCATGATCATGTAAAGAAATTGCTTGATCCAAGCGTGAAATAAATCGTGGTAATACATCTGGAGTTCTACGCACAATAAAGCTTAGTGCAGAAATGCCACCTTTTGTTCTAGCAGTAAGATCTGCTCCTTTTGATAGTAGCGTTATTACTGTTGATGATTTTTCATTTAAAGCTGCAATATGTAAAGGTGTATAACCAAATTTGTCTGCCTTGTTGACTAAAGTACCAGCCTATTAAAATGAAGAAATTATGCATAGTTAGAATTTTACACAGTTATATATTTTATATATTGTTCTCAAAGAGTAAATGGACCTTTAATAAAATTTTCACCATCTCTATTCCTCTAGCAGATTTTGCAACTGCAGCATGTAATGGAGTACGACCATCATTATCTTCGATATTAACGTTAGCTCCAATATTCAGAAGTATATCTAATGTTTCTATAGATTGAGACAAAACTGCTAAATGCATTGGTGTTTGCCCCCTTGCATTTTGTACTTCGCATGCTGCACCAGCTTCTAACAACAATTTTGTACATTCAGCACTACCTTCCTCAGCTGCTAGATGCAATGGAGTAGATTTCATAGGACCAAACTGAAATCTAACATCAGCTCCATAAGTTAACAATAGTTTTGTGCATATAATAGAACCCAAGCCAGCTGCTACATGCAATGGTGTTTCTGTGTAAACCTATTTAATTTTCAAATCTAAATGATATATACAAATAACTAGAAATATTTGAATAATTATGAATAGAAAACCTGTGAATTATTAGGAGAAGCACCTGCTTCTAATAAAGCTTTGACACAATCTGCTGCATTACTTAGTACAGCATAGTAAACAGGACTTTTTCCATATATTTCAGCGTTTACATCTGCTTTTGACTTTATTAAATATTTCACACATGCAAGATCTCCAGTAGCAGCAGCACAATGTAAAGGTGTATATTTTTTACTAAAGTCCCATTCGTTTGGATTTGCTCCATGTTTTAGTAATTCTTCCAAAATTGTTAATGAAGCTGTACAAGCAGCCAAATGTAATGGTGTCCTATAAATTGAATTCATATTTTAAAACACTTTTTTTATTAATAAAAAATTGTACATACCTGCCGTCACTATCTTTTGCTGAAACTTTTGCATTTTTATTCAGTAAAGCTTTGACCAAGTTTACGTAACCTAGATAACAGGAAACTAGAAGACAAGTATTTGGCCATCTTATGAAAAGTTGTAGTACAGTTGTATTCAAAGTTGCTTCATCTTCAATATTCATTAGTGTATTTTGTATGGATCTATATTAAATAAAACTTGAATTATATTTATTATAATTTTTATTATTATAAATAAATAATTAGTATACCCATCTGCAAATAAAGGTGTAGGAGTTTTTTGAATATTCTTCACTTTGTTGTTATCACTGTTTAGAAATTCATGTAAAACTTTGTCCAAAATATCTCTATGCAGTGTAGAAATAATAGAAAGTGCATGCTTTCCTGCTGGGAGATCAGATAGAGCCAAAATAATTTCCTCTGTATTCCATGGCTGTTGATTTGTTATTTGTCTCTCTTTTATATGACATATAACAGGTTCAGAACTATACTCAGAACTTATACTACTTTCTTCCATGTTATTCATCCAAATATCTTCACAATTTTCCTAGAGTTGTTGATTATTGAATAAGTAGTATTTAAATAATAAGTAGTATTTAATTTGTGTTGTTAAAATCCATACTTACTATATAATTATTAGCAGTAGAAGATAATGGTATAACATTTAATTCTTCTTGAAAATTATGGTTATTCAAAAATTTATTTAGTAATGGTTTTTTTTTAAAGATTGACATATTATCTTGAATATCTTTTTTCTTTTTAGTAGTAACTCAATAATTTAAGAAAATATAATATTAATTATGTATTTACTTTTTTTACCACTTACAAAATTATATTATATATCTTCAATTTCCAGCACTTAAATACTATTTTCAGTTTCCATGGTTTGAAACAGCACCACACATGTTCTTTGATGTTTATAAAACAGAACTGGCATATATTTAGCTCTGACTACTTCTTAACATATGTATATGTGTAACAAGATAACAGTCTGAGTTATTAGATTCTTTTTCTTAAAATATTTTTTCAGTTGACATAAGAAATAGAACATAAAATTTATAAAAATTTCTTATAACTTTACTTTCATAGAATTTCTGCATATAATTGATAACAATATCTTTTGAGGAAAAAATACTTATGAATTGTTTCCTCATTAATACATATCATTAATACAAGAGATCAAACTAATATTTTTAAAATTTCTTAAATTGTTAATTTATTTTTAATTTAATATAAAATGTAACTATTAATTTCTGATAAATAATTTAAAATATACAAAAATACTATAATATAATATACTAAAATACTATAATATTGAAGGCAAATTTTGTAGAAAATGAAATATAAAATATTCTATAAAATTATATTTACGATTATTATTAAAATACAACATAAAATTGAAGTTATTTCCAAACATATTGTCAGTTTCTCTCTCTCTCTCTCTCTTTCTTCCTTTTTCGGTATATACATATATACCTTCTTCTTACTATATCATTTATGTTATCTTTTTATATTACAAATTTAATTATATAATAATATATATAATTTAATTAGTATAATATATTATATTATAT
The DNA here is from genome assembly GCA_002806875.1 of Lepidotrigona ventralis hoosana. Lineage (NCBI taxonomy): Eukaryota > Metazoa > Arthropoda > Insecta > Hymenoptera > Apidae > Lepidotrigona > Lepidotrigona ventralis. The sequence continues at coordinate 45,225 of NIPQ01090018.1, forward strand.
TATATTTTTATTAGTATAATGTATTATATTCAAATCAAACAATAAATTCTAACAATATATGTAAGAGTAATATATATTTTAACAGTAATACATATTTTAGATTGGAGCAGATGGTGTAAATTCATTAGTACGACAAATAATGGATACACAATATGTGAAGTGGGATTACAATCAAATGGGTATAGTTGCTACTCTTAAATTGTCAGAGGTAAAAATTATATTATTATAATTTAAAACATAAATTATTACAACATAAAATCTTTGTGCTAATCAGAATTAATTAGAATTAATCAGAATAAATTAATCAGAATTAATTAGAATTATCAGAATATACTAATTCTATTTTTATTTCAGCCTACAGAAAATATTGTTGCATGGCAAAGATTTTTACCAGCAGGGCCAATAGCTCTACTTCCAGTAATATTTTTTGTTGTTATAAACCAATTAAAATTAATTTAAAAACTTTGCTAATTTATTTTTTTGTGGTTTTATAGTTAACAAACTGTCTTAGTTCTCTTGTATGGTCGTTACCAACAACTGAAGCAAAAAGACTTTTAAAAGTTTCAGAAGAAGAATTTGTTGATAGTATAAATAATGCTTTATGGAAAGTTTATCCAAAAGATGGTATAGTTGAAAGTGGTATGCGAGCACTTCAACAATTACTTGAAGGTTTATCTTTACAAACCGGCGTAGTAAAACAATTACAACCATCAGTGTCAGCTATCGTAGAAGGATCTCGTGCAGCTTTTCCTTTACAATTTGGTCACTCTGTATCTTATGTTCAAACAGGAACTGTTTTAGTAGGGTAAATAAAAAATTTATATATTTAAAATACACTTTAAAAATTTATTTAAAATATGTTTAAAATACATTTTAATAAAATTACATATTTTATATTAATGTACAAAATATTTCAGTGATGCAGCACATAGAGTTCATCCATTAGCTGGTCAAGGTGTAAACCTAGGTTTTGGAGATGTAACAATCTTAGTTCAACTTCTTGCAGAAGCTGTGATAAATGGAGCTCCTCTAGGAGATATGATGTATTTAAGAAAATATGAAACATTAAGGCAACGATACAATGTTCCGATAATGTTTGCTATTGATGCACTGCATCGATTATATAAAGGAACAGCAGCTCCTATTGTACTAGCTAGGAGTTTGGGATTACAATTGACAAATGCTATCCCAGTGATAAAGGCACGTAATATACGAACATATTATATATAACGCATATACATGTATTAATAAACGTAATTCGTCTGAAAATAGTAAAATTATATATGATATTTTCGTATTAATTGCAATTTCATTGTTTACTCTAGAAAGCCCTGATTGAACATGCCTCTGGTCAAATAGGAAATCGATAATGTCAACAATTAATGTAAATATTCATTAGTAATAATGTGCTATTAGTATTTTTGTAATAAAACTTTTAATTATAAAATAAAAAATTTTAAATGGAAGTGTAATCTTTAATTTTATTTAAAATTCAAAATTATTGTAATGCATGCACACACACACACACATATATATATATATATATAAATTGTATATTATATATATATATATATATATATATATATAAATTGATACATGCATATATACATATGTACACATAACATTTTCAATATTTTTTGTTGTTGATTGTAGTCATTATATGAATAAATTTGTTTTATTCGTGATACTCCATATTTAAGATAATTTTTTGTAAAATTATAACAAAACAACAAAATCAACAATTTAGAAAATTTATCGAAATTTAATACTTCATCGATATATAGCAACGTAAAAAACGTTGATATTTAAAGAGAAATGGTGATCAATACAAATTGATTATTATTCCACGTGAGCAAAGGTTAATAGTTTCAAATCAAAAACAGGTTACCATGTTATATTTTCAGAAAAAACAAATAATTAAACAAATATCCTACAAAATTAATTATGCTTTTGAAAAAAAATAAAAAAAAATTGACATATCTTTGAATATAATTTTTTAATAGATAAATTCTGTTATATCTTTTATATGTACACACATAGTTTAGGTTAGTATATAATTTTCAAAATTTAGATATAATTTATAAATCAGAAGCATACAATATGAATTACATAATGTTTGTATTTAATTATATGGTGAGATTATTGAGAAAAAAAGATAATTTTAATTACATCACATTAAATTACATTGAAGTATGTAGCTTAGTAGTTATAAAGGTTATATTTACATGATTATGATATGTTAAAATTAACACATTTCTTTATTGACTATTATTTCATTTCAGATTCATCAAATTTAAATAAAAATTTATCCATTTGAGTGATTTTCAATTGATAATGTTTATAACAAAAAAATTGCTAAGAGGTGCTGCTCTTGGAATAATTGGATTGGGTACACTAGCATCTTTAAGAGCAAATGAATATGATTTGGGATCTATAGGTATTGTACGATTAGGACGTGCTGCAGTTACTGTTTTTATAATTGGGAGACATTATAAAAACAAATTGTATGATAGTAATTTAACTCCAAACACTCAAGAATATCTGGACTTAAAATCAGAAGTACATAAATATGGAGCACAAAAACTTTTAGAACTTTGCTGTGCCAACAAAGGTGTTTATATAAAAGTAGGTCAACATATTGGTGCACTAGATTATTTATTGCCATCAGAATATGTTAATACATTGAAGGTGTTACATAGTTCAGCACCACAGTCATCCTTTAAAGATGTGCTCACTGTTATTAAAGAAGATTTCAAGAAAGATACATATGAAATATTTGAAAGTATTGATCCTAAACCTTTAGGCACTGCTAGTTTAGCGCAAGTTCATAAAGCTATATTAAAAAACGGTGATGTTGTGGCTGTTAAAATTCAACATCGATCAGTCAAAACAAACTCTTATGTAGATATAAAAACTATGTCAACCTTAGTAAAATTAACATCATTAGTTTTTCCTGATTTTAAATTTGATTGGCTTGTTGACGAAACTAAGAAGAATATTCCTCGAGAGTTGGATTTTACTCAAGAGGGAAAAAATGCAGAAAAAGTTCAAAATATATTTTCACATTATCATTGGTTAAAAATACCAAAAATACATTGGGACATTTCATCATCCCGAGTTCTAACAATGGAATTTCTGGAAGGAGGTCAAGTTAATGATTTAAAATACATTCAAGACAGTAACTTGAATCCATATGAAGTTAGCAGTAAATTGGGCCGGCTTTATAGTCATATGATATTTATTGTGGGTTTTGTACATTCAGATCCACATCCTGGTAACGTTTTAGTTAGAAAAAAAAATAATGAAGCAGAAATTGTACTTTTAGACCATGGATTATATGCAAATCTTTCAAATGAATTTCGATGGGAGTATTCTAAACTTTGGCTGGCAATACTTGATGGCAATAAAACTGCGATGCAAACACATTGTGCTAATTTAGGTGTTGCAGATATGTATGGGTTATTAGCTTGTATGGTATCAGGACGATCTTGGAATACAATTATAACTGGTGTCCAGAAAACTAAATATGATATGCAAGAAAAAGAGGAATTTCAGAAAGAAATACCAAATTTATTGCCACAGATCAGCACTGTATTAGATAAAGTGAATAGGCAAATGTTATTAATTCTTAAAACAAATGATCTTATGCGTTGTATCGAATATTCTCTGAATACAGAATCAAAAATGTCAGCAATGTTGGAAATGTCAAAATGTTGTATACATTCTGTGTATGGAGAGAAACTGAAAACCTGCACAAATATATGGGAAAAGTGGAAAATTTCTGTATCTAAACAATGGGTACTCTTTAAATTATCATTATATTATGTATATTTAGGAGCATTAAATTTCAATATACAAAATTCTGTTAACTCATTTATGAAAAACGAGTTTTATACATTTTAGTAATGATATTTTTCTGGTAAAAGTATAAATTTATTTAAATTAAATATGAAACTGATTGTAAATAACATTTCTTTAAATATTACTAATTACAATTTTATTAATTCACACAAATAGTTTAAAAAGGTATTAAGTATTTCTATATAATATCTTTAATTTATTTTTCTATTTCAAATAAAAAAACAATAAAAAGTAATTTTTGATAAATAACAATATTTACATTAAACACATATGTATATTTTTATAATCATAAATTTATCGTGCCATAACATGATCATCCAATAGTCAAGGTTATCCCAATTAAAAAATTATATTGCAAATGTTTGTTATAAATATGTATGTACATATATATCATATATGTATTCAATCATTTTTATTTTATTATTATAATTTATCATGTTTACGTTTTGCATAAGATGCAACTTTGTACATTTTATTTTTCTTTTATTAGTGAAGTAGGACATAAAATTATATTTGATCAATTAGTGTACCTAATATAGCAATATGACAATAAATATATTTGACCATAAATCATTTTTATTGCATTGATAAGTTTCGAACTTTTGTTACATCAAATGAAATAAAATCTTATTAGTATATCAAATTTATATATCTAAAAATTTTAAGAAATTATTTATTTAAAATGTATTTTTAATTTAATTACATCAGAACGATAACTTTCTATTAAAGAGTTAGAAATATATGTATTTAATATAAAAAAATTATCATATAAAGTAAAATATGTATATTTTATGTGTAGAAAGATATACGTAAATTTAATTTATATTTATATATGATAAAAAATTAATACCATTTATTCGCTATTTGTTGCGGATTAATTTAAAATTTATTTATTCTTAACAATTTATTATAATTTTATTGTGAACTTCTTACGATCACGATATAAAAATAAATTTAATGTGTAATCGTAATTGAGTACATAAACTTTTTCTGAGAAAATTAAATATTTCATGCGTCAAAGATGCGTCATGGTTCATCAATGTTTCATCACATTGTGAAAAAATAAAGAATACATATTTTTATATTTATTAAATAAGTTGCATCAATTAAAAATGGGAGAAAATAATTATGTGTGTAAACGCGGTGAAAGAATTGGAAAATGAAATTAATACTAATCTCGTACTACACGTACTTGCTTTTATTTTAATAATTTCTTTGAATAAAACATATAAACAATTATTGTTCAAATTTTGAAGGCTTCTAAACTTAATAAAAGAAATTTTTATTTTTGTATCGTAAAATGCAGAATCGAAATAATCGAGTATCTTTTATACTTGGGTGTAACAGTTATCCTTGACAATGTTGCCATATATTGCGATTTCTAAAGAATTAAGTATTTTTATATCAGTTTAACAATTTCGATTTTTATTCATTTCATAATGTTAAAAAAAAAAAAAAATGAAAAGTCAGATCTCGTTTGAAAATCTTGTTTGTATATTTGAATGTAATTTAATAAATTAATATTTTTGCAAAATTTATAATCAATTAATTACTATTTTATACTGATTTATTAAGTTACTGACATGTTCTTTTGTTTCATAAAATTTATAGTTTAAACATGTATTCTTTCATTTATATTGTATCATATGTATGCGTAAGTTAATAACATTGTGAAAACGTTTTCTTTCGTTATCATTGTATTAATAACTTTTAATAATAAATTCTGAAATCATAAGCAATTTTTTTTATGGTATATCAATATATACTATGTGTGTATAATATATAAACTAGAAAATTTTGGAATACATGCGACACATTAAAAACTGTACATTGATCAAACAATGTAAAGAAATTTAGCAACATTGGGGCAATACTGCAACGGAAAAGCGTATGACGTTTGCAGCACGTGATTGGTTAGAAATTAATCGCAGAGCACATTATACGCCACGAATTATTTCCAATAAGTGAAAAATTTTAGTTTCATATACAAAATATACGTAAAATTTCACATCAAAACTATTTCATATATATTTAAAGATAAAATAGATAAAAATATTTTTCAAAAATTTTTTAAATATAAAAATAATGTCAAATTTTACGAGGAACTATTTTCTGCTGGTTGCGCGTAAGAATACTACATAATGGTAAGCTCAGGGATATATAAAGCCGCCATTGGATGCGTAGCGTCACCATTTCCTGAGTCACTTTCAAGCGGAGAGAGGTGTATCTTGCTCGGTGATTTTACATATCTGTGTAGTTGACTTTCTTCCATTGTTCCACAAGAAACACGAGCCAGAGACAGGTTGGTGTACTTCTTACTTATTCAATAATTAGATGAAAAAGTTAAAAAAAAGCTGTAAGCAAACGTGAAAGTCGGATCAGCCGATATTTGTGTGTTAACCCAATTTCTCAAGAAAAATAGACAGCTTTGATTGATAACGGCGTCAACGTTGGAAAGAAGAACATCTTTCAATCTTTTACGTTAACGTGGGGCAAACTACGAAATCATGGTGGCCTGTACAAGACCTCGAGAAATTGAGATGGACAAGCCAAGTCATACCGAACAATTGGCAAATTGGATTAGTAGAGTTCGCTGTAAAAAATTACTGTGCCGTCGAAATCGCAAACGCGATTTACGAATTGAAGCAGTGCTGACGTGTGCTCTTTCCAAAGCGGAGCACGAACTACGCAGCAAACAGTTATCTAGAATATCGAAGTGGCAGCAATTTAAAAAGCAGTTCTTGAAGACGGCGGATTATCAAAACTGTGAATTCTACAATAACGAAGATATGAGAAATTCGAATTCGTATCAAGAAAACAATCCCTGGCAAGGACCATTGTGCCCTGAATTGAGTAGTTTGGACAATTTCATGTCTAAATTAGCGGAGATTAAAGTACCATTGCAGCGGTGAAGAGGTGGAAAAAAAAAGCAATCAGGTCTGAAAAACCTAGGAGCAGCTAGATCCCGAAGATATTTTATCAATGTTTTGCCAAACAAAACGTTGACTCGCAATAACGGAATAAATGGAATGTCGAATGAGTGCAGTATCGTGTACCACATCGATGCTGCGGGAATAGAAGTCGCATTACTATCCTGGTGTATATCTGGATATTTTTTACTTGCAGTCTCTCCGTTTGAGATGGCATTGGGACGGGCGGAGGGAGTTGCAGCGATGCTCTGGGCGTACCGCAGAATTGAGGATCCAATGTTCTCTCTCTAGTCTCTACACCTTTTATTGGTTTGGTTTGTAAACTGTATCGGAACCAATGCATTTCTCTTTGTAATTATTCTGTAATATACCGATATTTGAGTTACCAGTCAAATGCTCGAAATGCATTTTAGTTCAATGTTTTTTTTTTTTTATATATATATAAATATGGCGCTTTATATGAAACATGTACTAATGTTTTATAGTTTAAAGAAAAATTTCTGTACTACACATTTTAATCTATAAATAATTTTCAGATATCAAGGAAATATCTATATGTGTTAGATTTTGTATATTATTAATTGTTAATTAATAGTTTTGTAAATAATTGTGATACAGCAGAACAGCAACCAAAAGAAATAAAATATGATAAAAATTGGAAAATGTTTATAATTTTTCTATGATCTTTAATTCGGCATATTAATACCAAAAATCCTTTTCAGTCTGGCATACTACACATAACAAAATTCTGTCGCACGCAAGAGAGCTGCACGCGTGTCCAGGCTGTTGGTCGTCATTTGGCCTGTCTATATGTGAGATAAGGAATGACGAGAGGATTGATAATGGGATAAGCAAAAAGGGGCAGTCTATTTTTTTTAGAAATTTGCGCATGAAGTTTTCTGGCTGAGTCGCACCATGATCAACATAAATGATTGCACATAAATGTCTCGTGTCTTCGCGCTTCCATGCCTTGAACATCAAAACGTCAACTAATTCCAAAATCGTCTGAACGCGTGATACACAATAGGCTTATCGTGACAAACCACAGCAAATTCTAGCAAGTCTTATTTGGTGAGCTCTAATCTTTTTTGTTCGTTACCTGTGCAAATATATTTTCTCAGGTCCAGAAAAACTTTTCCAACGTTTGTACCACCAAGTTGTATGCGAGTTGCTCTGCCTTATAAATATGCCTTGTTCAAAGTTGAGTAAGTTAAGCACCATTACAGAGCTGCACATTACCCCTTTTGATTTGAGATAGGAGCTTCTGAGATAATGGAGAGTATTGAATGTATCTTTGTTGAATCTAGATGAACCAGAAAGGCGAATTACTGCAAGTAGCACAATTAATTAAAATAATAGGCATGCATATATGTGAGAAGTTTGAAAGTTTGATAGAAAATTTATAAATTTTTTTGTCAGCATTACAATAAGTATGTCTGGAGTCATGTTACTAGATACTTGTTTTCACAGATTTTGATATTCTCCTTGCACCTTCGAGTATTAGAGAAAAACTGAAGAATTTGACGTATTATTAGATTGAATAAAACTATGGTTCCTGACAAATAATATACAGGAAGGTGGAAATAAAAAAAACATTGGTTTATATTACAGTTCAACTGATCTGAGGTTCAACTGCAATGATATACAAATTGGGAATGGAAAAAAAGCTATTAATGATAGTAGGAAAGCAGTGATACATGGAAAACAAACAACATATTCTTATATTAAATTCCTAAGTATAGCATGTAGATAATATTTTTAATGCTTTTAAAACAAAATTACGCGTAATCTTTTTTCAATTCCAAGGAAATATACATCGTCAATGAATCACTTGTCAGAACATTAATGGAAATATAGTTCGTCTTTAATTAAGCAGAGTAATAATTATAAACAAGCTGAAGGTTTGGCATAAAGTTCGTTCAGAGAAATTTACTTTCATCTATACCTGACGTTAAAATACAATATCAAGTATTATGCTTTTATAACCACTGTTTTTCATGTGTGTTGATATGTCGTTGGGTGCTTTTTGTACTGCAGAAATGCCCAAAAGATTGTATTTGTGATGAAGTATTTGGTGTATACAGACAGTTGCTTCTATTCCTGGAACATTGGATTTGCGTTAACATGGTATGTTGAATAGAATGATTCAGATGTGGGTTGTTGGGGGGTGAGTAATTATGTTTCAGCTAGACTTGGATAGAGAACGCGTTTAATCAATGGTTAAAGGTGCGCTTGAAACAGTTATAAATGTTGCATACTTTCAATTAAATATTTTTGATGGGAAGCGGTCCTTAAAACAGTAAAAAAGGTCATTTTTAAAGAAAAAGGAAGAGGGTATATTGTGAATGAAGGTAACAAATACGATGGATTATTATAATATTTGTTATAAACATTGAATATCATTGGGGAAATCGGGAAACGGGTGCAATTATATTGTGAGCTACAGGCCTGTGGACTGTCTTCTACTACTATGGATGGATACAATTTGTATGGCATTTTTTAATAATGAAGAATGTGTGAACTGTTTGTTTCGCATCCAACAATAGAAAATGGTTCTCCAATTTCAGTAATTTGAAATTCTCGCAGTTATAATTGATAAGCATAGTACAATGTAAATGTACATTTCATTTGACTGTTGAAGGAAATAATACTAGTTTGACAATGGAAACAGGTGCTTTCGGAGGAAGAAACAAGGAAATTGTTTATCCATAATCTATTTTATATTGCAATTATCGTTTCTTACGTTTGATATTTTAGATCTGCAAGCGGTGATTCACTATTAGTTGAGAATTGTGAAGCTAGATTTATTCTTGATATTTTTCGTGATTTATGAAAACAGTAGAGGATGTATATGGATACAAATATAGGGAGGTTGCGAATTTCATTCATTCTTCTACAGAGGCAGAGAAAGAGATAAAGGGTGATAAGGAAATAAATATACCTTTCTAATAATTTTAATTTAAAATCATTTGAAGTATGATAGTGAGCATGGTAGTATTAAATTTTTGGAAATATGAAATATCCAATTATCAAATTTGTATTCTCTGTTTCATCAATATATTGGGTATTTTGGGTGGATGTTTATAATTTTTGCTTCAGGAAGTTGAAGAAAATTTCATTTGTAAATTTTTATAAGCTTGCTGCTGGGAAAATTTATGCTGTCAGATATATCTAAACATATATATACTGTTTAAACGTTAGCAGTTTTATTATATTTAAAAAACAAACATGTATATGATACTAACAAAATGTATTGAGTGCATTGAAGATATGCTTCAATCAGTGTAGTAGGTTCAACAAATTTCATCAGTCTTCTAACAGGTAACAATTGCGAAGTGTGATGAGCAATGTAGTTGATTTTTTTTCTTTTTTTTTTTCTTTTTAAAATTCAGAATTATAAAATCTAATTAGTGTTGAGTAATTTTTTTTTTTACAGATTCATTACAGAAAAAATTTTCACACAATTTATTAATATATCTACATTCAAAATATTAATATATTTGTAAATATATTAATCAATTGCATATTTTACTATAAATTAATGGTATTTGGATCGAAACAAACGATTAAGTTGTCTTTTAAATTGTGAAAATTTTTGAAATGTTAGTTTGCTTAAACTTTAACCGTTTGATGCAATGTATTTATACTTTTATATTAGTAATTAAGAAGGAATTGAAAATATGTAGAATATGGTAAAGGGTAAAATTATTGAAAAGTTCTTACCATCAAAAATTTAAAAAATAGGTAATTCAAGAATTAATTATAATAAATTCTTTTCATTTTAATAAATCTGGTGAGTGAATTAATGTTACTAGAAATAATAAATATTCGTGATATTTAATCATATTTATTATGCTTTTTATCATGCTTTAGTAGTTATTTGTTTTGTTAGAGACTATTTTTTGAATATTCCATAATTCTTACTTACGCAGGTTATATTGTTTGGCTATCTATGTCTTATATAATTTTAGTTGGAAGAAGGATGGGGTAATTAGGCTGCTAATTTTTCATTAGTTAGAATAAAAAGAAAAATATTTTTCAAATGAAATGAAAAATAATTATTCTAGCCTGCTTGACATTTTTCATGAATATACAAATGAGAAAGTAATAAAAATCCATACCAATTTAACATTTTGAAAATTTATGCATGACTTGAAACTAATTTATAAATGTAAGCATTTATATTTTGCTTTGTGTTTTTGAAAAACTTGTCAAGTGCTGTAGGAATCCGACTACAAGTTTATTTCGATTATATGAAGAAAGAATTGAAAAAATTTATTGAAATATGAAATATAAAATAACAAATGTGGTATGTTATAAATTTCACAGTTTTGTGGAATTTGATTTGTGTACAACTTCATGCACCATTGGATGGAAGTTTTTTTGCATTTTCTAATACGAAGAAGAATAGAATTATTTTACTTTGAACGAAGAAATGGTTGAAATTGATTCAAAATTAATAACTTTATTACAATATGTTAACAACAGTTTAAAATTTTGGGATATAACATATATATTTGATGCTGTGATGTAAGAAACTTATTGAAGTAGTAGAATTCCAATCGAAATTTTTTAACTTTAAACTAAAAAAGTAAGAATTGTTCCACAATTATATTTTATATCTTTCTAATTAAAATGAAGGATTGAATTAATTTTTTAATTTCAGATTTTGATATTAGCCTTCAAACAAATATTTCGGAATATACTTGGCAATATAATTAATAAAATATAAATATTTTAACAATATAAAATTAACATAAAATTCAAAATTTTTTATGGCAAGCTGCAAGTTGTAATAGCTATTCAAATTGCATGGAATAATGAGTTACATTTTTTTAAGTAAAAAATCGTGTAATGAATATTAATAAATAATAAAAACAAGCTGATTTTTAGAAAAGGATTGATATAAGAATGCAAGGATTATCTATTATTTGAACATGGTAAAAGATAATTAGACGGGAGAAACACAACAGAAGAAGAGGCAAAAATATGTTGTGGAAAAAATGCCTTTAATGATTACAATAAATGGATAGAAAGAAAATAACTTACTTCCAAAGTAAATATTTGGAAAATTGAAAACAATCATAATCATAACTATTACAATGAATTGTTCTATATGAAGTATTAACTTAAAATTTGATAAAATGTCGATGTTCAATTTTCTCCAAATTTGAAGAATGTAGACATTGTAGGATTTGAAGGAATCAATCATTGGAATCAAAACGCGAGATTTTTTAAAAAATTTAAAAATGAAGATTTACTAATATGGGATTTCGTACTATCCAGTGGAAACTACCAACATAGAAGAATTTCGTAAAATCTAGAGGAAAATAACTTTGTGGCATCCAATGGAGGCCATCAACACGAAACTTAATGGGATCTGGAGGAGATTACCAACGCGGGTCTCCATGTTATTCAGTGAAGGCTATTAAGACTTCGTGGGATCTAAAGATTTAATAGGAGACTGTCTGGGACCTTGAGCAAGCCACCAACAGAACTTCATTAGATTCTTCAAAAGAGCTACTATTAACGTGCGATTTCATGCGATTCAGAAGAACGCTATTGCCAATGTGGGACTTCTTGGAATTTAGAAGAGACAACTACCAACATGGGATTCCGTGGGATGTAGAAGAGGCAACTACCAACTAATGTGAGACTGTGGGATTCACAAGAGCGCTACTACCAACGTGAGATTCAGAAGAGGGCTACTACCAACGTGGGATTCAGAAAAGAGGGCTACTACCAACGTGGGATTCAGAAAAGAGGGCTACTACCAACGTGGGATTCAAAAAAGAGGACTACTACCAACGTGGGATTCAGAAGAGGGCNCCGCTCAAATTCAAATTAATTCTGCGATAAATTCACAAACGTGAATAAAAATGTTTTTTTTTTTTTTTTGAGTTTGTTCGACAAGTTGAGTACACGAAATACGAGCATATGTGGTGTACGTGGACTTTTGTGACTGAGTGTATTACTTCGTGACTGACGAGTGTCTCGGTGGTGCGGGCCCGATTCACCTCGAACTCTATCAGCTTCCAAAGATACCGATCAGAATTCCTGTTCAGATTCGATTCTCCTCTCTCCTTCTTTGTATCCCCTTCTTCGTGCACGCCTTCTTTTCTCTGTCCCCGGTCTGTCGGTTCCATTCCCTCGCCGCTCTAATCCTCTACCAGGCTCGATGATGCATCATACGCCATTCGACTCGTAATTAATCGAACGCTCGACCGAGCGCGTTCACGAACGTGAATCTGAATCGGGCTTCACCGTGTTCATCGAGCGTACTGTGCTCTGTTTTTCCATCGTTTCCTCAATTTTTTTTTTTTTTTTTTTTTTTTGGAANAGATATACACATATATACGTGTATATATATAAAATAAAGCTTTCAAAATAAAAGTCGAGACGTCTCGAGAGAGGCAGGGAAACAAAATTCTTTCCTGATAATTTTCAGACTCGCTTCTAGCTCGCCGGATTTCTAGAGTCTCTGTCTCTCGCAAGAGGAGTACTGTGAGAAAAGAAACAGCCAGTCAAGAGAACAACGAGAGAAAGAGATCTCGAACATACAGTGTCGAACCTCTCGCCTCGCTTTCTTTGTTTTTTCAGCCTGTGTTTCTTCCGAACACCGTCGCTGTTTTTCCCATACCGTAACCAAACACACCAACTCGCGGTAATTGCTGCATTTCAGTTTTTTTTCTTCCTTTTCTTTTTGTTTTTCTTTTGTTTTTTCCTTCGAGTTTGTTAAGTTCCTTCGAGATTCATTTCCACCGCGACGGAAAGAAAGAGAAACGCAGATCGTATCCACAGTAGTGGGGGGGGGGGGGGGGGGAGTAGCAATGGAAAAGCAAATTACAATTATTAGTCGAGTTAATTTCCGAAAAAAAGCTCGCGCTTGCATGATTGCAAGAGCAACAAGGATCCGCGCGTTACATTCATCGAAGAATTTCATCTCATTGTACGGTCGCTGTTGCGTTCGCCATCGTGGTTCAGGTGTTCTTAAATCACATTTTGCTCGCGTTCGGCTCGCGTCCTTCTCCTCGATTTTCGACGCAATCCATTGCCATCGCCGGATTATTATGTTATCAGCAGAATCGCGAATCGGCGCGAGTCGAATATCAATTCGCCGGTGGTGTATAAATTTCGGAGAGGCAGTATAATACGAACGATGGTGTGGAACGAGCCGCCTGCTGTGGGAAACGCAGCTCCATCCGCGGTGCAACCAGTTTCGCACGGCCACGTCAGAACGGCCACTTGTCAGAGCGCGGTGTTCGCGGTCTTGATTTGGATTATTTGCGCGGCGCACACGCGCTTACGAGCGACCAGCGGCTAATACAACCAACGACGCAGCCTCGTGTAAGTACACGCGGACGCGAAAGAAGACGCTGAACTCCATTACACGGGATCGTACATTAAAATCTCTCGGCCATGCGGGCGCAGAAGCCATTTGCTTTCATCGAGACCGAGTGGGCCGCAGCGGTTCTCCGGCCGAGAAACGCGGGGGAAAAAACGCGATCACTGTTGCGAACACGTTAACGTCTCGTTTCCACTGGTGAAGGAAGCTTCGTCTTTCTAGCCGGAAGTCTATCGAAGAAACGAAATCGAAAGTGGATGGCGTTCGATGCGGTTCCAGCGGTTAGGGTATCTACTTGCACCGACGAAAGTAGCAGGAGAGTACCAGAGGAGGGGATTTTCTATCGAGAAAATCAATTCGAGGATGTGGTATGCCACTTGTACTCGCTCGATGTTGGACAATTATATTCTTGAGTGAACACAAATCTTGAGCAAATTCTTTCAGTTTAGAGTTCCACCTTTTTCTCACACAAAAATAACGAACGATTATATTCTAAGTACTTGGCGCATCGTCGTGTTTAAATTTGTCTAACTGCGCTACGCAACAGTCTCTACAGTTTCTACAATTTCGAGAATCCGAAGTAGTACGTAACGATAGCGAGCAGCGAGATCGATCATTATTGGAGTACGATTAATTCGTCTATCCGGAGACGAAGTTTCATACACATACAAAGAGAGAGAGAGAGAGAGAGAGAGAGAGGAAGAGAGAGAAACCTTGTTCCACGTTTTCCAATTCGTTTCTCTGCAAAAGTTTTCTTTCTCTCTCTCTGTTTCGTGGCAACTGCTTCCCTGAGAAAAGCTCGCTTGAAATTCCTCAAAGGACAGGCTGAATTAAAATTCGAGCAGAAAACCGTCTCGAAAAGGGGGGAGGGGAGGGGTGGGGGGAGGCGAAACTCCGCCGACGAAATTCGATCGATGACCGAATCGAATGACTGGAAAGAAACACGGCTACGAGGCCCTGTTTGAGGGCAACAAAGCGGAGTCGGAATACAGTGCCTGGCCGATCGATTGAAAAGTTCGAGCGATTCACACGAACGCGCGCTCACCAGGGGCCGGGCATAACGAGTTTGAGAAACTCTGCCGTCTGCGAGGAGGTGCGCGACTGCACTTGACTTTCCAACTTCACGACCGGCGCACGGCTACAAAATCGAGTCTCTCCCCGTCTGCGCCAGGTCTGCGCGATCCCCTTACGCCACGAAAAACCGACGAAAATGATTGAAATGGTCCAGAGGCACACGCAACACCGTGGAGCACTATCCAGCTAAAAACTTCCAAAAAAAAAAAAAAAAAAAAAAAAAAAAAAAAAAATNGATCATCCTCGTTCTTTTGTTGTATTTTCTATCTTCGTTCGCGTTGTCGTTCGTGTGTTTCAGAAGCGATTCTACCCTAGCCGAACACCTGTTACGAAGAAATTGCGGCGGATTTGTCGGTCAGCAGGAGCGTTCTCCTTCGCAAAAGGGCAAAAAGAGGCACCGCTGCTCGATCGGAGAAAGGGAATGGTTGAATCGTAAGTTACGATACCCGGGACGGTTTAAATCGTTTCGGTCGTTCCAACTCGCGTGCTAGCGATTTATACGACGATAATTAAAGATTGACAAAAGTAAAAGAAAAGAAACGGGAATAGAGAGAGAGAGAGAGAGAGAGAGAGAGAATTACGCGGAGCTTAAGGACGACGAGAGATAAGATTTAATGACGATCTGCACGAGTAATAGACGACATCTGGCAGTCGACCTCTGACCGATCGGAACTGCTATACGAGAGAAACAGCGAAACGATAAGAAAGATCGATTCGACGCGGGCTGCAACCTCGGGCAGAGCGATGCGTTAATGTTGTTATTGCCAAAAATGACGAGGAACGAGTTTACGCGGCTCACCGATCGCCGTACCATCTTAACCAGCCGTACACCGAATCCGGTTAGACCGGTTCGGCGAGACGTTAGATTTTCGCGTGATCGTACTTTCGGTTTCTGAATATTGTGTCCTTGAATGGAGTCCTGCTCGCCGGGGCCCCCGGTGCGGCGTGGCCGGCAACGTGATGCAAGAATGAGTGCAGCGAAATTCACGAAAAGAGAAGGAAAAAAAAAACCCGGCGAGGAGGAAAAAAGAACGAGAAAGACGAGGAGGAGAAGAGAAAGAGAGAGAGAATTGAAGAGAAAAGGAGAAACGAAAGAAAGAAAGGAAAGAGAAGTACCACGTACATCGGACCGATAATTACGAGTCTTTACCGATGTTTCGTTCAAGATTTCATCCCTCCCCCCCTCCCCCCCTCCCTTGCACGATTACATCGTGCCACATGGCATCGCATGGTTTCACCAATCCAAATCTTGATACCGACGATCGATACTGCAATCAATACGATTTTAATTAAACGATCGATATCCATCGAGTTAATCGACCAGCCACAGAGCGTAGATCGCTCGTCGATCCGCTCTTCTTCGACGCGGCGGAATTTAATTAGCCCACTGGAGTAAACGAATTTTCGACGACGACGACGACGACAAA
>NIPQ01090020.1:0-16069 GCA_002806875.1 Lepidotrigona ventralis hoosana
ATTGGAAAGAGAAATATGTCTGTCCTTGTCGTTGAATATCGCGCTCCTTGTCAGTCACGCGTTGTGTATCCGTCCTTGTTGCTCGGTATAGCGCTCCTTGTCCAACAGTAGTTGAGATACCTCCATGTATATTATATATTCCTGTTACATTTCCGAGTTTCTGGTCTCAATCCGATAGATCTGATAGATCCGATAGATGGCAGCACGTAAGTATAGAAAAGAACAGCGCCATCAAGTAGTTGAGATACCTCCATGTATATTATATATTCCTGTTACATTTCCGAGTTTCTGGTCTCAATCCGATAGATCTGATAGATCCGATAGATGGCAGCACGTAAGTATAGAAAAGAACAGCGCCATCACGTGACAAGGATACACGTACTTTTCTGTCTAATTTATTGAATATTTATTAATTACTCGATTTCCAGGAGGAAATCATGCACTTTTGGAATCGTGGAAGAAAGACCAGACTCCAAGAAACATTCACGTATAGTTTTGTGTCAGAATTGCTGCTTAAATTCACAGTTATTAATTATTGTTGAACGACAATCCGTTACTACAGAGAACCGACGCGATGAATTTTCACATAATTTGAATCAACACGTAATTAATTAATGATCTTTGTGTATGGAATATAAAGTACAGAGTCTAAGGAAGCTTCTACGATCGCAAATAATGAGCTTTAATCTTGCAAACGTTCGATATTAATGAAAAATCGCAGGCATGCATCTCGCAAGCCCAGACGTTTGTTCAGATATTTGTTAATAACTAATTAATTAAACAAAAAATCGTATTCAAAACTGTAGAGGAACGTTGCTTAAGGTTTGTACTGTATTCTTTAATTCCAAAAGTGCGTAAATTCTTCCTGAGATTCAAATAATTAGTGAAAATTCGAGAGATTGGAAAGAGAAATATGTCTGTCCTTGTCGTAGAATATCGCGCTCCTTGTCTGTTACGTCACGTGTATCTGTCCTTGTTGCTCGGTATAGCGCTCCTTGTCCAACAGTAGTTGAGATACCTCCATGTATATTATATATTCCTGTTACATTTCCAAGTTTCTGGTTTCAATCCGATAGATCCGATAGATGGCAGCACTTGATTACAGAAAAAGAACAGCATCATCGTTTGACAAGGACAGATATATATATGTCACACATAAAGAGTTCAATAGTGTGTAAGAAGGACATGTACATATATATATATATATTATATATATAGATATATATGTATCTCAAGCAAGGAGCTCGGATTGTGCAACGAGACATACACTTCCTCGTTTAACCTAAGAAAGAATTCATTAATTACTTCTTTGCAACAAAATTGCCATGCTTTTGGGATTGTGTGAAAAAAATTGAATTTCAGGCAATTTTGGCTTCTGCAGGTAATTCAGCCTTTTTTTTTTCTTAATTGGTAATTTACAGTTTCGTTAATTGATTACTAACAAATTGTATCTGTGCATATTTATATTTTTAGGTAGGTATCGTAACAAACCGAATATAAATGGACAATATATATATATATTTTGAATATTTACTGCAACAAATATTCTGTTGCAAGTATTTTATATATATTTCTGCGTATTACGTGCGATGTGAAAATTCGTTGTATCGGTCTCATGTAATAACGTCATATCTTGTCAGTAAGTACGAATTAGTCGAAAATTTGATAATTGTTCAAGATCTGTTCTTTATTATATATAATTCTTCGAATATTTACAAATGTCTCTCGAAAATGAGGTGATTAAATAGGTTTTCACGTTTAGTTTTATTTATATTTTTATTACACGTTGAAACATCGGTTATGTAAAGAAACTTAACGTTTCATCATTTTGTGCGAGAGAACAATTGCAACCTCGGTTATCGACGTTCGCGCGGTAAATTGTCTCATTTCTCGCGATAAATTCACCACGTCCGTGTAATCTAGAGGGAGAATTGATGATTAATAACACTTTCATTTTAGAATTTGTTTCTTGCTAAGTCGCAGTTCTTCACGAAGAACGAAATAGTTACCCTCATAATATCCTCGTAGAAATGAAACAGTCGAAGACTCGACAATGACCAGAAAAATCAATCGCTACCACGAGAAGTATGTTTTTCTTTTTTTAATTATCATCGGACGGAAAGCCGGTGTCGCGGTGCAGAATCTTTTAGCACTATATATCAACGTGTTGTATAGGTTCTTGCAGGAGTGCAGAAAACGAATGGTAGTGATGTCGAGGCGACGAGGACACGGAGATGCTGCTTTCAAGCATATAGATTTAGCCTGGAATAGAGTAGCGCTGCTTTAACCGGTCGAGATATTCAGTTCATCCAGTTAAATGAAATCTCAAGTATCTCTCTTGTCAGTGGAGAATGAATGAAATACGAATACACGAGTGTTTATGACACATTTGTTTATTTTATATATACATATATATATATATATATAATATATGTATATATGTATATATGTATATACACACCATGTACAAAGCACGCTTCATGAAGCAGGAAAGCGGGGATAGCAACGGCCAGTTAACGATGCAAAATCCTAGCCAGTTAATGCGGCACTGTTCCACCACACCACACGTGTTAACAATGGAATAGAAGAAACCTTTGGATTTCTGGGACACGCGAAAGAAAAAAGCCGCCTATTGTCTGCAATTCCCCTGTTTGTAATTCTTACAGTATTTCACATAGGCGAACGTTGCGTTATCGATTGCTTTATCGTGCCTGTTCGCGTTCTTCGTGCGTTCAGAAACGTCCACGAGAGTTTCGTGTACAATCATTAGACGTACCTACCAATCAATTTATCGTTCAGATCATCGATTAGATTACGAATGGCTGTTTCTAGAATATCTGAACTCTTATTTTCACATTTCATTGATACAAAGCAAAGAGGAAGAGAATTCTGTCGTAGAATTCTTCCCAGTTTTCAGACGTAATTTTTTTAATACGAGTAATGAAATTATTCGAAACTGAAAATTTAAGGGGAAAGAAAAGGGTCGAATGTCCATTGTTAGTAGGTGTACGTACATGCATCACTATCCCTGCACACTTACGTCATAGTTACCTTGTGTGCAGGCCGGTGCACCCTTGCCACGTAAAGCGCTGCAGCAGCGGCGGCGGCGGCAACAGCGGCAGCAGCAGCAGCAGCAGCAGCCCGTCCTCCTTTCTTCGTGTACATATCATTCTTAGTGGAGGGGATGAGATTGGTGGCATTTCAGTGACGTCAGAGTCGATCGTCAGGCGCAAACTGGGGGTTTGCGCCCACCATACTACGTCAGAATGACGAGCCGATAAACTACCCCATCAGGGTTTTCTGCGGCGGGCGGGCCAACGGTCTTAGGGTAAACATTCTTTCTTTCTGTCTGTGTTCTGCAAGTAGCTGCACTAACTCGTTAAACGACTTCAAGTGACTGAACACACCGATAGTGAGAACAATCCCGTGAGAACCGGGGGAGGGAAAGAGAACTGAAGGAGGTGGTGGTGGTGGTGGTCGGTGAATCACGTTCTGGATTCTAATTTCCAGGTGGCCGCCGTTGGTTTGGCCGACGATGGCGAACACGGCGGGGACAACGGTCGACGGTATCGACGTCGGCGAGAACGACGGCACGACAGGTGTAACCGGTGGCGGGCCTAGGAATCCCCTCATCTGCGGCGTCTGCCACGACTATTACAACGAGCCCTGTCTGCTGTCCTGCTTTCACACCTTTTGTGCCCGCTGCATCCGCGGCCCTCATCTTGAGGGAAAGGTCTCCTGTCCCATCTGCGGGTAGATAGCAACGACTGTTATTGCATGGCGTCCTTAGGGTGGGTGACGATCCCAGGTCTGGGTTAGGTTCGGTTACTATCTGCATGTTATTGCATTTCCTACTAGCTCAACTGTCTCTGTGTGTTAAATTCTACGCCCTCTAAAGAGTACGACAAGTGTGAAGTTTCTTATTGTTTATTCAGTCCCTTCTCCGCGATGATCTCTTTTTGCTTTGTATTGTATTGTACTTTACCTCGACTTTGCATACATTGTTCTAAGTTAAAGTCTTGTCTTAACTTTAAAAAATGGAACACTCCTACTTGTTTCTGTGTGACTGTGTTGTAGTTTCTGCTTGATCTGCCACTGACAGATGTGCGAAATTCATTTTGCATCACTTGTAAATTGTGTTTGTTTTGCAGATTCTCGTTTGAATTTATCCCTTTGTTGCAAATTGTTATTATCATTAGCATCTCTATTTTATTATTGTGTAACAATACTTTGAAGTTTGTCACTGTTTATATACACACTTTTATTATGTAGAAATAAGAATATTGTTTCGCAAGAGTCAAAGTATATCTTTTCCATCACTGTTGGAACACTTTCCACCAATTTAAAATGCATTACTGCTCATAGGCAACAGACGCAGCTGAAAGATGGAGCACAACTACCACCCCCCGATCAGCTGATACGTCAACTAGTCGAATTGGCAAACTCTGAGAATCCACCATGTGCCAACTGTGATAAACGTGACAAGTCTACTATGTTTTTTTGTACAACATGTGGTAGGTAGCAAGCAATAATTTTATGCATTTTATCTATCTTACGCATTGAAAAATAATATCGAATAATGTGCTAAAAGTAAAAAAACTTTTACTTTTACAATATAGGCCAAGCACTGTGTACACACTGCAGAGAGCACACCCACCGTGCAAAGATGTTCTCCACGCACGAGGTACTGCATATGAGCAAATGCGCCAAGGATACCCAACGACGTTGCCCGACTCACGGGGAACAGTATATAATGTATAGTCAAAGTGCCAAGTGCATGCTCTGCGCTACTTGTTTTCGTGACACTCCTGCAGATGCGAGGCTTCACTGCGTCGACATTGAAAGTGCCTGGCAGCAGGCGTCGAAGAAGATGGAGAGGGCTGTTAATTCTATCTGTGAGCTGCAAGCTGGCGTGCGGGATGGAGTGTTAGCTTTAAAGTCGCAACTGGACGAGCTACGACATAGTTTGGATTCCGAAAAGAGGGCGTTGAACTCCTTCTGTCAGGGAATGCAGGAGACCATAACGAAGACACACGGGAGTGCTTTGACGGAATTGCAACGACAGTTTGAAACGAAGGAGAGGATGGTTCGCAGCCAATTGCTTTCGCTAGGTAGCGCGCTTCCTGTGCTGCAGATGCATTTGATGCTGTGCACCGCGTTCACCAGCGGCGCGACGAAATATCAATTTCTCGAACTAGCCCATCCGATGTTGGAACGACTAAGTCGAGTCGCACAATTAGGATATCCATCAAGGCCGCCTCTATTGACCGCGCATTTAAAGTCCAACTATAAGAACGAATTCGCTCGCGCGTTGCAATCGTACGTGGGTCAGACGCAAACCCAAAAGGAATCGTTGTACGATCAAACTCAAACGATGGCTCAACAGGATCCGCCAGTGATTCAGGTACCTAGATGCATTTACACTGGCCACCTGTCGATTACGAATTCCATCTTTACGTTCATATTACAAGTTTCTTTTTCATTGCATTTCTCGCGCACAATTCTGTGTAAGTATTTTTGTTTACAGGATTTTACTCGATATATGATGTGGCTTGTACTTAATGGTGGTAGTTAGTAGCCAGATTAGAATACAGTCATTCTTGTAGCAAATTGACTGTTCTCGGCAGACGTGAAAACGTTTCGTTTCTTGTTAGTTTCTTAGCCGATGATGTGGTAGTCAGTATCAGACAGTTTATTCAGACTCGTATATACCTATATACATGTCTGACGACGTCTAGGAGAGAACGGCCAGCGTTTACGTAAGATGTTTCTTTTCCAAGCAGAGCAGCAAGTCTGCTCAGAGGATTGCGGGGCCCAAGAGCGGGACCGACGGTGGACCGTTTTCCAGTCACTGCCGAACATTTGATACTCAGCTGAAGGAATTGAATCAACAGTTGCTCACTGTAAAGGAACGTTTAGGCGAGTTACACCGCGATGTGGCATTTCTCAGAAGAGCTAACACACCTCCCTTGGGCACGCGTTACGAACAGGTGGCGAGGGATTGCCGAGTGCTGGAACAACAATTAGAACACTATCAGATGGAACTAGAACGTCTTAGAAACGTGTTTGACACACTTTGGGACGAACAGTTATGTAGAATTCACATAGAAAAAGAAATATTTCATTCTCAGGTATTTCATTTAGATTTGATTTGTCCGATGAAATCCCAACGTCTTGGAATCGATGCATCGATTAACGAGTCCTCTGTTCGTTTAGATGAACGATATCCTATCGTTGAGAAGTCAGGTAAAACAATTGCAGAATCTTGCTCAACAATTAGAACCGTTCATAAAATCATTCGCAACTGGGGTTAGCGCTGGCGAAGTGAGCATGACAGCCTCCGATGCAGCCAGTAATCAGCATTTGCAGATGTTACTGGACCACTTGGCACGTTTACAAACGCAGGAGCCACCGCAACCGCAAACTCAAGCTCCGACGAAGGATCATCGACATTCGCGTACTACTACCAGTGCGGATAACGCGCTTTATATGAAGGGTATCTATCTAGAATTAATCTCGATATACTCCAATTCCACGATTACACCACATTTAATTTTTTTTTTTTTTTTAATTAAATTTAGAAACGAAGGAGGTACCGACCCGTTGTCGCACTCCTTCCGGTGTTGGTGCTGTCCTGGACTCGAGCGGAAACATCGTTGTGTATGGGACGGCTAAGTCTTCGGATCCGAAAAGAGGAGTGCTTAGCCAATTGATCGAAAAAGCTAGAAGTAAGGAAGATCGTAAGAAGTCACCGGGAAGAGAGGAAAGTCGTGATCGTAGCCAAAGTCGACGACCGAGGAAGTCTCCCGATAGTACGAAGCCCAAGACACCGCCTGGTCATTGGTCTGCCAGCAAAGTACGATCTTTGTATCGATCTCTGAAGGGTGGTAGTGGAGATAATTCTGCCGAGGGACTCGATCAACCGGAAAGGTGTACGGATTCCCAGCAACCACAGTCGCACACGGCTGGTAAGAACAGATCCGTGAGGATTGTATGCACGAGTAAATAGCGTTGCTAGAAAAGAATTCGATGCTTCAGTTTCGATGACGAACTTAGGGGACTATGTAGATAGCATTTATAGATCGATGTAAATAAAATGAATCTTGATGAATGTACGCAAGAATTGTTGTACTATCGCGCCCAATTCAGGAACGACGAGTGCACTTTCATTTAAAGTTATACTGGCTAATTAATTAAGGTATAAATCGATGAACAGAGAGGCTCATTTCGGGGGGAACGTGCTAACAAGTGTCGCTTCACGGATCACGTTATATACTGTGATACTTAAATAATATAATGGATATTAACGAGTGACACTTGAATGACTTCCACGTTCGAGTTATTCTTTTCATTATCGGTTTCTCTATCACTGTCTGTGTGTGTGTGTGTAAACAATCGACGATTAAATTTATCGTTTGATTACTCACACAATGAAGCGGCATTAAAAACATCTGCATTAAAAACATCCACAAATATCCACGTAGTTTTCATCGTTTCTTTTAGTTTTAGGGATATTTTTCGATCGAATCAGATCAACCGTCAGTTGCCCAAAACATCAACATAATTGATTTCTCTCTCATTCAGTCGTCGTTCATTCCAGTTCATTCATGTAAAATCATTCGCATTCACTTTTAGCGGGTGAGGAAGGAGAGTATCAACGAATTTCGGAGGCGTCCAGTACGGGAGAGGTGAAAAAGCGCGTCCAGGCTCAGGTACACGCGGTTCCTGACGAGCAATCGATTTCTGCAAGCAAGGGAACCAAGGTGTATCCGGCCAGCGACTCGGAGGACGTGTTCTATGCGGACGAGAAGACGGAGGTGAGGAGGCGGCGACGTGCGAGCTGCGACAGCCTAAGTACGACCGGCTCGGGAAGCAGGCGATCGAGTATCGTCGATGGGACGGTAGGTCAATCCGCGCAGGATCCCAGGAAAACAATGGTTCTTTTGATCGGGCCTACACCGAAGTCGTCGTCTCTGGTGCAGAAGCAGCGTTCCTGGGAAACGTTTCCTCGGCCGAAAAGCAAACGCAGCGTAACAGCCAGCGAGGGTGGTGCCTCATCTCTCAGCCAGCTGAAGAAAACGGACAGTTTTGAAGGGCATGAGGAAACTGTGAGAACGCTGGTGGCGGCCGTGCAGGAGACGAGGTCGCATCTGCATCATCGTCACGCGCATCACCATCGCCATCACCGAAAGAGCAAGACAAATTAAAACGACAAAGATGGTCGGTCGGTCGGTCGGTCGGTCGGTCTTGGTCGAGGGAAAGCGCACGATGAAGGTTTAAAGAGCTTTTTTCCAAGAGGTATCCAGCCCGGATGGTCAAAGTGCGGAAGTAGATGTTGACTGTAGAAAGAAAACTAAATCGAAAATAAAAGTATTTAATTTAGACTGTTCTGGGTAGTTAGGCTGCGTTTGGCTATCCGGGAGGGAATCGATACCCTCCAAAATAATGCCTAGCATACATCGGGGAAAGTATCATCGAAGGACTGTACTTTTTCGATCGATAGCATATTGTTATTGGTATAGGACAGGGGGAGGGAAGGGGAGGGGAAGAGAAAGCATTGTTATGCAAAATGGTACTACGAGGATTTCTTTTTCCGAGTATTTTGCGCGTTTTATTAGAGATGTTATGATAAAAAATAAAGGGCATTTCGACAGACGAAAATGATCATACGAATGATAGGAATCGTTTATCGCTATAAACTGCCATTGATCAAAGCATCTTCGACAAGTGCATATTTTTACTTTTACGATACATAGTAAATTTTTTCAAATGTTTTATTTCTCGGTCTGGACCAAGGAGTGTTTTCAACGTTTATATAATCATCTTGTATAATTGGTCGAGTAATTTCTACTCCCATGTATGTCTAGTCAAAGTTGTTTCAGGGTCAACCAGCCTTCAACGTAGAGCAGTCTTCAATTTTTTATCGAACAGCGTTTTGATTGCACTTTGAAGCGCCGAAGGTCACAATATCGCTGCCAATAGTGAAATAATACGTAAAAAAGAAGTCTACATATTAAATATGCATATATAAAAGAGAAAAAAGAAAATTGATAAAATGATACTCTTACTGTTGATGCAGCCCTTACATGGCGCATAAGCATTCACAGGCTCGAAATAGGATTAGAGGGATACGTCGATAAATTATATGTGAGTATACACAGAGTTAGGATCTAATTAATAACTATTACCATTACTAATATTATTACTACAAAAATATATGAGAAGAAAATAAACAAGAGAAAGAAGAAGAAGAGGGGGAATGAAGGAAATAATTTTCCACGCTGCTCAAATCGTATGTTTTCTTTAACTTGGATTATAGAATTGAATTAGGAGAACTGAATTTTGTAAATTAAATGATCGAAATTGAATCGTAAAAATTAGAATTTATATTCATAACAAATTCCATGATACTCTGTACACTGTACACTGAATCTCTACAGTTGAACGACGAATAAATCATCGATTGTACATGAAAAATCGAAACGACAGCACTTGTCCTGATAGGAAAAGGCAGCCTAATTACAAGTATATTTGTAATTTGCCAAATACACGAGGATCCATCGTCTCCGATTGTACTCCAATTACATAGGTGTATAATTGCGATAAATGTTTTTACAATTACATACACAAATGTTAAGGTGAATGTTTCACTAGAAATACAGCCTACGCAATATTTACCACTGAAAACGAAGGTTCCTCGTGAAAGTTAAATACAATCGTTAAAGAATTAAAAAGATATCGTGATCTCTGTACAGATCATGAGTTATAATTATAGTAAATGTACACGATTAATTATGTATGAGAAATGTCGAATTGCTGATAATAGAGAAATATACAAGTTACGAAGTATGACAATTGTTTAATTATTGATAAGTATTTCAGTTGTTCGATGAGATGGATTTACCGACTTGATTTTACGCATTTGTTTATTTTTTCGTTGTCAGAATTCAAGTTCTGTAATTTTGTATGTACAATATATTATACTAATAGAATATTTGTACGATTATTTTCTGTAGATTTGTTTATCGTGACATAGTTTATTTAAATAAAATTTAACTAAAATATTATACAATTTTTTTTTATCATCATTTAGGCTGACTAAAATGATACAGTAAATTTTTAGAGTATAAAAAAAACTATACGTATGTTTCTATGTATATTATAAATATATGATAAAATATACACATGATATGATTTAAGTATTTGTTAATCTGAATTATTTTTATTTATAAAGTAATTATATATATATATATATATAATTATATATATATATAATTTTATATATATATATATATACATATATATATACATATATATAATGTACAATTTGCTATTAGTTATGATACATAAATTTACATACCTATTTTTTTTCTTTTCATTACTAGAATCTCTTTTTTAATACAGTAGTCTCCTTTCTTATTTTTGTTGCAATTTGTTTTATAATCAGATAAAGTTAAAAAAAAAATTAGAAAACAAATAAATTAACTTAAAAGGATGTATTTATTTCTATTATTTTATTATATTCTTTTCTATTTTTTGCAAGTTACTAGTATCGGTAACATTTGGAATAAATTTTTCACTAATAAACTTTGATTCATTTTTATCGTTAAATTTATTATTAATCGCCGAGTTTGAATCGAGATTAATTAGTTTTACAATTGTGTCTTGTTCGGTTGAATTTAACATTATTTGAAATGCTCTTTGAAAATGTCCTATCAAACGCATCAATTCCGAAGTCGTTACGTTTTTACTGACATTTAATGATGGGTTCAATGGATTAAAAATATAAAGAGGTGACATATCTTTTTTCAACTTGATAACTCCGTCTCTTAAGCAAACTGCTTGCGTTTTAAAATCAAAAAAACTGTAATATTCAAAGAATTCGCATAAAAGTTTGGATAAACTTTCATCATTATTGGACACAGAATTTTTCCATTTCAAAAACCAATTAAAATTGTTGAGTCCGTTGCCTTTGTCTACAAATAGAGAAACAACAAATGCAGTGCAATAAATGAATATGAAGAATTATTTGAACGTTCATACTTACCACTGATGAATAACTTTATTGAAGTTAAAGAAGGTAATATGGTTTTCGTTTGTAGGTAAAATAAAATTAACAAAGTAAGAGAAAAGTTTGTTATCCATTGACCTGGATTTTCTTTTGTTAAATTCATACTTCTTGCCCACTTACGAATGGTGAAGACAAGCGGTTTAACGCGCCAGTCTAATTGTCCATACAAATATAGCAACTCGGACATGTGTAACGCAGTCCTACACAAATATTATTAAAAGTAATCATCTAAATAATATTAAAAAATAGTAAAAATAGGAAATAATATTTATTACATACATGTTTGTACTGCTAAGATCACATTGCATATTTGTATTTAAGTTACAAAATTTAATTATAGGAACCTGTGCTTCAAGAATCTTTTTTATATCAGCGATACCAGGAATACATGTTTTTATTATTGTACCTATTACATCTAAAAACTGTTTTTGTTCATTTCTGTCTGTAAGAGGGACAATTCGTGTCATAAAAAGAAAATGTTTGAAGCCCTAAAAAAAAGCAGGTTTTTACAAAATTATATATATACAATATTGATTTGTACTTACAAGTTTGTCATTGGAAGGTATATTAGTTTTACATAGTAAATCAAGATCACATCCTATTTGACCAAATCCATTAACAGAAGAGCCAAATGGCATCACAGATAGATTGATAAATAATTTAGATAAGTAATATGAAATTTGTGTAGCAGTATAGAACCTCAGTCTTATGTTTAATTCTGTAATTCTTAATGTATCATAGAGAAATATCATTTGATTTGACACCTAAAACATTAAAGAAATATTTTCTATCATTGCATACAACTTACGATTAATTTAATATTCCAATACATTACAGATTGTATTTTCTTCAGCGATTGACTGATTTTATCTAAACTTGGAGTTTCGAAATTAGAATGATATTCATAACTATTTTTATTCAATGTGTTCTGATTTGTATATAACTTATGTTGTGGCTTATATAAGAATAATGGTGTCACAGAATGAGCACATTCTGGATCTGCTTTACAGACAGCTATTTTTCTAAGAGTTTCAATATCCTTGTCCGAACTACATTCCATTAACACAAACTTCTACAAATAATATCATAAAACATTGACTGTAATTATGTAGCAAATTCATTAAATTGTGCATTATAATGTTTGAATAAAAGGTTCTAACAAAAAACTAAAAATTTCAGAAATATTTGTACTTACATTATTATTTATCGTATTATAAGGAAAAATATTTACAATCTTTGCATGACATTCACAAAATTTTTTAAGTTGTTCAATATGACTGAATTCAGACATCTTTATTACAATAGACTTTTTTGCTTCACTTTGTCTGAATTTAATCATTTGTGCAAATGTCTGATAATTCTTAAGTATTTCTGCACCTATGAAATATATTTCATTTTTCTTTAAATATTGATAAATACAAAATACACACACACACACACACACACATATATATATATATATAACAATATCAATAACACTTGTTACCAAAATTATTATTGTAAGAGGTTAGCTAACCTATTACTTGTTCTTATAACCAGATTTATGTTAAGATATTTATAATCTTTTATTAAATGTTACACATCTACAAGTTAAATTATAACAAGGCGTTAATTAGCAAGACTGCTGACTATTAAGACTTTAATTAATAAGATGATCTTTATAGATAAAATAAAAAACAAATAAAATATGAACTAAATTAGTCATTATGATATGTCATTGGAATAAAAATGAAGAAGAATAAATTAATATCGAGTTGAAAATAAATATAAAAATAAAATCAGAGAAAAAAGAATGTGATCGTTAAAAATTGTTTTAGCAAATGAGGTTATGTCATCAAAAAAATAATTTTGTATTTTGTTAAATTACTTTCTTAAAGCATACCAGCAAGATTCGAATATCTCATAATATCAGATTCCCTTTTTAGCCTTTTTATGTTTACTATACATTTACAGTGAAATGTATTTAATACAAAACCAAAACTATTACTAACACGACGAACAAGTGCCATTTTTATACACCAGCGCCGAACACGTGGTGATTATGATACAGATACTTCATTAGTAAAAGTTCATTCGAATCGATAAAACAGTACAGCAATTTAATCTTTAAAAATAATTAATTTTACCTGTGTTTAAAAATAATCTACATTTTACCTGTATTATTGACTAAACATAAATTGTATTGTATCTCCAGATTCCAAAACACGAAATTAGTATCTAAAATTATTTCACTTTGTATCATGTATTTACATGTATCTCAGAAAAAGCTCCATTCGTATTTTACGAATTTATCGATAGGGTTTTGGAAACGATGGAATCGATATTCGAAACGATAAAATCAATACTTATAACAGGTTCTTTTATTTACTGAAATATATTTAAAGACGAAATTGGATCTGACATTTAATCAAAAAGGGGACATAGAATCCATCATTTTATCAAATCATATGTTTTGAAATATCCATCTAAAGTCTACGATCTTCTACAATATTTAGAAATTCAATCTACAATTTTAAAAATCAATGACCTCTCTAACAACTTAATAAATCCTTTAATTATATAAAAAGTAAATCATGATTGCAGTCGATTATCTTATATTATTTATTATATAATTCATAATTGTATCGCAGTAATGCAATTAGTAATAGTATCACAAATAGTAATGATTGAATAGGGTGCTATCGAGGCTGCTATCGAAAACCATCCTATCTTCTTTGTCCCATCCACTCTGCTATTTTAAAAGAAATTTATTCAACAAAAAAAAGAAACTCTTTTGACATACGATTGCAAAATGTTCACAATTTCTTATCATTTTGCAAATGAACAGCAAAAGGAGTTACAAGAGAAAAATCGATGAAAAGTAAACCAAAGCACGATATATTAAAATACAAATTAAAGTTTAAATGAAAAATATTTGTACTTCAGTTATAATTGGTTTAAAATATGTTACATGTTAAAAAAAAAAAAATAAAAATTATTTCACACATATTATATGTTCTTTGCATATATATTCTTACAGAGACAGACGTTCCATAGTTCAACCTAAAACTTAAATCTAAAGCCTAAAATCCAAGACTGAGGTTGAACTGTGGAACTCTATCTCCCAAACAACAATCGCGCTAACAATAAATTTATCTGTCGTACAATCATACAATACAATATATACAATTATAAAATATATACAATATATACACTCATACAATACATAAATGCAATGTATACAAATACAAATCGTACAATAAGACGCTATAACACGCAGCTCTTCATATAAAAGATACGAGTTTATCAACGTTACACAATAATTGTACAATAATTTGTAGCCCCACCAGCACATTGTGTATCAAAGACACATTTATTTAACTCTGAACGAAATAAAAGAAACGAAGCTACTGACGCGTTTTATTCTCAATATCGCGCATTGCAAGGACGATAATAGAAGCCGCGATTTGTTTTCAAATTGTCAGTGTGTCAAATCAAGATTCGAGCATTTAAGAACAAATAATGTAACGCTGCGCCGGATTACAAACGATGCTAGATTAGAAGAACCACATCTCGTCCTTTCGGACGAGGCCACAATTCCCCGAATTGGCACATTGATAGCGAAAATTTCGGACTCTACTAAATTAATAGTCATGTAATATGACATCGATTGGAACAATAGTAAGTTTCCTAGCGATTTCTACTTTCGTCTCAAATTAAATAAATGTATCATTATATAGAATGAGCTTACAGTGAATTTACATTGATTATTTTACGATTAACTAAAACTAGACGCACGCAACTTAATATTAAAACGCACGGGTATCACGACGTCCCTCATCGTCCTTCGTCATCCTTCGGTGCCTCGCTGGGGAGTCAAATATTTTACTTATTAACTAATTGTTTAGATCGTGAAATAAAGAAAGGAAAGAATTTTTCACAATTCTAAACTGAACTGTAGGTTGCGTAGTTCTTAGCTTGATATCGTTTTGCAAATAGTAATATTCGGAGAAG
The DNA here is from genome assembly GCA_002806875.1 of Lepidotrigona ventralis hoosana. Taxonomy (NCBI): domain Eukaryota; kingdom Metazoa; phylum Arthropoda; class Insecta; order Hymenoptera; family Apidae; genus Lepidotrigona; species Lepidotrigona ventralis. The sequence goes on from NIPQ01090020.1 coordinate 15,065, forward strand.
TCGATATTTGGTTCGCTTTCTAAATAGTAATACTCCAAGATATTAATATTTGGTAAACGATAATTCACCAATTACCAAGACCCACCACGTGGAGGTGACTACGCACGGGTCTCATTATAATGTATCAGTTTTATATATTTATCACGCGAGTCACGATTTACGCTTGTGTTGAACTTATGAATTTAAACAATTTGTTAAAAAGAGAAAAGATATCCGAGAAACGAGACGTAATAGTTTGATCAATCTAATGACTAATTTTAGACATTGAATGAATATTCTTGTCCAACAAATTAGTAGTAAAAGAAAAGAATTATTTTCCTAATTAAAAATTCAAAGAGAAATACTTAAAGTTTCTAATAATATTTAAATAGCAATAGTATTGTTAAACTAATGTTACGCATGTACATGCGAATATACACATGCGTATGTACATGAAACGTATAACGTATATTACGGTAATTACTAAAAGATGGTAACTACCAAAGTTACCATCTTGTATGAGTATGATACAACTCATGGCAACTGAACTCAAGTATTCAAGTTCGAACAATCATGATCAAGTATTATTACACGTGGTATTTGCTTGTGAGCTACTCGATCCCATCTCTACTCGCGGAACCTCCCTCTCTCTCACCTGAGCACGGCCCCCTGTTAGTGTGAGCTGTGTGAGGGGAACACAGAGGTTAACAGAGACCGTGCAGGATGAAGAGCAGTGCAGTCTCGAGCCTCGCGTCGATCGCAGCGGATTTACCTCTCTCTCACCTGAGCACGGCCCCCTGTTAGTGTGAGCTGTGTGAGGGGAACACAGAGGTTAACAGAGACCGTGCAGGATGAAGAGCAGTGCAGTCTCGAGCCTCGCGTCGATCGCAGCGGATTTTTCTGTTCCCCGGTTCTCTGCATGCTCGACTGTTTCTTTTCAGAGGAACGAACCGCCGGTAGATAGTGTGGTGCAGTGGCGATAATAAAATATATGAAAAAAATTCCCGCCAGATTATGGGAACATTC
>NIPQ01090022.1:0-13039 GCA_002806875.1 Lepidotrigona ventralis hoosana
AAGAATTGAGTGTGCTGGAATAAAAGTATAAATATATATTTTTTTTTTTTTGGTACTACAAACTATTCTTTGTTATAAAGAAATTTTTTCTTTGAACAACGTTCCTAAAAAATCTCTTTTACGAAAAGGTTGCCTAAAAGGTTTAGTAAAACGTTTATTTAAAATTGTTATTTATGTGTTTAATTATAGAATATTATATTTACTGTGGAAAATAACAATAAAACTACTAAAAATACAAAAAAAAATTATTCATTAAGAAATACACGTAATATATCACTTATTGCTAGAATAACTCGCGTCTTAAATTTAAATTTAAATTTCTGATATTATAATGGTAATTTAATATTCAATTTCGAACAATATTTAATTAATCTGATATTTAATATTTGTTATCTAATTTTGGACAATTCCAGATAAAAAAGAAACTGTTCACTCTCGTTGATGTGCATTTAATTGTCTCAACATCAATTGAAGCATGCATTCAATCGTTCCATTATTTAGCACGAATCGTAATGTCGTGCGTGTCTCTAAGACCGTGCTGGGATCTCAAAATTGCCACAGAATCTCAGGCGTGATTCCAACGTGGAATTACGAGACCGATAAACCGACACGTATACACATAACTCCTCTAGCTAGACGCTGAGATACCGCACGGCGAATTGCATACTCTGTCGTATATGCAATAACTGTCGCACTAGAGAAGCAATATATAATTGTTACAGACGGACTCGCAAAGAATATACTGTGAATTATGACGAAAGCGTCAAATTGCTGGCTTCAACAGTTGATAGACTGTATCACTGAATTGGAAGAAATTGCGAAACACGAAAGAAGAAAAAAAAACGCAGTGTGAAAGTTTCGGAGAAAAAATTTTCTTTTTCTGCGAAATTAAAGATTATAAATTTATAACAAATAATAAATATTGTTACATTAATAATAATATTAATAATACGAATTCCATTGATTTGAACGAAATTTTAGTTATACATGGTGTTCTAATTTTTTTTTAAAAATAATTTTAGAAGTGAAAGTGAAAGTATTCAATATTGTTGATTTTAACAACTGGCAATAATTGGATATTCAGAGACAAACATAAAAATTTGTGAGAGAATTTTACAATTTCAGAATTTTTGTAACGTGATGGATATAAATTACTATAGTCAATCCACGATACCATGTTAACAAGGGTTAACAGTTGAAAGACTGATAAATTGTAAGGTCATTGCAATGTGAAAGTGGAAAAAATGCAATATCTTTTTACAACATTAAGTCATATTATAATAAATGGCAAATGGTAATACAGGTTCCATTTATTATTTATACGAAATTACAATATGAAAGCTAACTGACTGAATCTACTTATCTGAATACATGAAAATTAAATGAAAGAAATTTTCAAATTTACGTTCTTATGTAAGAAAATGAATATTTTGATTATAGATCATGAATTTTACCAACGTTGAATATCTATAATTTATAATAAATTTCTCCTTCTTCCAAATAATTGTAATAACCATAAGAAAGGACTTGATGGCACTAATCAAACTTTAAGAAAACAATACTTCACATATACCAATTTAATATTCAGACTTGATTGCTCTTCATTAAAATAACAAAATAATAATTGTAATACGTTATAACTAACGAGATAGATTGATACAAATACAATTAATATAAATATTAATACGAATTACAAATTATAAATTTTTCCCAATAGAAATAAAGAAAAAAATGATTCTATTCTGCAATTTAATTTTAAATCCGCCGTTTTGTATCAAAGGATTAACAATTAACGAAATTTCTCAGAATGCAGTACAATGTGAACTCATTTAGAAGTTCTGGAAACTGAAGGATTAAAACATTAAATTTCAATACATGGAAAGAAATGAAATGAATTTACAAAGAAAAAAAGATTTAGAGAAGATAAATTTCTCGAAAAGAAAATATATAATGAAACTTGTGCAATGAAATGGAGGATTCTTCAACAGAGAGAAAATTATATATTTTAATGTATAGGAGATCTTGCTTCTACATGGTTTTTAATGAATAAAAGGCGAACAAACGTTTCAATCGATAAGATAATCCGCAACACAGATTACGCTCGGCAGATTCCACTAACAATTAAACTTTTTGATAGGTGAAATGCTGGCAATCTCCTGCAACGAAACACTGAGATTATTTCACACAGCGAAAACTTTCTGGAAAAAAAAAACATTGCCGCGAAAACTATTTTCAACCTCAGTCGCGGTTGGTCAATTTATTGGATTTAGTCGTAAAGCTATTTCAACTAAACTAAAAATGTACTTCAACACCCTCTGGATCATTTTATCTTTATTTCCAACCTCAGTCTCGCTCCTTTTTCTCTTTTTTTTTTCTGAAATTTTTAACGAAATTTGGAACTTTCCGGTGGTAATTAAACTGTTTTATTACGTTCAACTTCGAAATTTTCACTTTGAAAAATCGGAATTATTATTACATTATAATGAAAATTATTTATTTTTTTCAGAGATTTTGCGAAGAGTAAGTAATGATACAGTAAGATTTTGTATTATACAAATACTACATATATATATGATTTGTAGCAAATTTCTTCTTTAATATGACCGATAATTAACACTAAGTGATAATTAAATCATTGAACATAGGAAATCATAATAATAAATTAAGTTTTTACATCACTTAATTTTGACATTTTTGATTTCATTTTATTCTATCATAGACAGTATAAAGCATAAAACAAAATCATACATTTTAAATTATGATATAATATAAATTCACTATAATCATCTGTGACTCTTATGATTTCACTGAACAGTTAAATTCAAATTTCAAGAAAAAACTATCTTATATCCATCAGTTCTAATAAGACGATGAGAAAATGCAAATTGCATTAATTTTTATTGAAATGTACGTGACTTTGTTAATTTGTACATAATAAATAAAATTTTATATAATAAACACACTATCATAATAGAATGAAATGAATTGTTATAATAGATGCAATTAATCATTATGATAATCAACGATATCTATATAATTGTAATTATACTGATTGTAAGAGAGAAGATAATATTTCCATTAGAATACATCCAAAAGATGAAAAAGTAGAAAAATTCAAACTCACTTATAAATACTTAGAAATGATTCATCATTACTAACAAAATAACAAAAGAAACAAAGTTACAACAAAATTGTAGAACAGGCATTGATCATAAAACGAAGTTATATATTTTTTAAGAAGTAACTTCAATTTAAAAAGTAGATACACTACTTTGCAAAGTGTGTTTGCCTTCCAGAAAATATCTGACAACTCTAACTGACATGTATACCAGTTTCCTTTTAGACCAACTGATAAATCGATACGTCAAACGAAACACGTAATACAACAATTTCAACACTTAGATACTATTAATATTTGTATACTAAATACATACATACATACATAGTACGTTTGTTAAATTTCATATGTTTAAAACAGAAAAGAAAAGACGTTTCATGAATTTCAAATAATTTTTTAGTCAGAATTGAACTGTTTTTAAAGTATTGTACATTACAAAATGTAATTATATAGTTGCAGAAGTAATTATGATTTTTTCCTCTGATTTATCTATTTTATTTACTTTTTCAAAATCTATAAAACTAATATGTATGTGAGCTAATGCCTATAAAATAAATCTTAAATTCTTATTTTCTCTTAAACGTTTGAAATTCACAGATATGAGAAGACTATGTTAAATAAAACTGAAAAGTATTAAATAAAAATAATAAGAAGTATTAAAAGATATTGCAAGCGGAAAATAAAATAGAGAAAATTCAATAATTCATACAGAGGCAGGATCAATAAATTTTATATGAAATTGCAATTTTCATTCACACTCGCGTGTGTAATTTTTGTCTGAACTTGAATTTTCAGGCTTACAGTAAAATTAACCTTTTAATTGTAGTAGAATTTTAATAGAATTAATACTTGCATCTCTTTGCAGAAAACTTTCAGATTTACAATAGAATTAATAATTTTTATTCGTGCTTTAGACTAAGTTTTCAGGTTTATAATAGGATTAATAATAAACAAGTTTCTATGGCGAATATATGTGAACTTTATCATGTGATCGATAATTAATACGTTCTACTTTTCAACTGAGAAAACAGGATATTAAAGACTTTGTTTATTAATGATATACGCGATTAATTGTGCAAACGTTTCAATATGCAGATCTCTACGGATAAATATACATCTTACTTTACGGTTCTGTCGATTACATAACGTTGGATGAATTATAAAATACAATGAATAAAACCTAAGCTGTTCTGCAAGCTTTAATGTAATTCTTATTCTTTAACGTAATAATGTGAATTAAGTATAAAAGTTTTAATAATGGATGAGGAATACAACAGAAAGCGAGGTGGACATGTTTGTTAAAACGGAGTATAATATATAACGAAGAGAGAATAAATACCTACGACGAAATTAAAACAAATTCCAAAGCAAATATTATACTAGTTGAGACTTGAAAACCTGGATTTCAATCGCAAAGATCTGAATTTGAATCTGAAAGTGATTTTGCAGGGAAAACATCGCGTTTCGTTATTTTTAAAAGTTGCTCTTCGAATAAACTTGTTGTAAGCTGGCATTACGTAGCCGGAAGTCAATTTGGATTTCAATTCTCTGCATCGCGAGAAATGTAATAAATGCCACCATCGGCAACGGGTTTCATTATAAGCGAATATTACCCGATTATTCTGATCGCCATCATTCGCCGAAACACGTCCATCAAAGCGATATTCTCGAAAATTACAGTCCGCAGAGAAGAGAATTCGGTGGAGCTTTTTTCCATTAAAATTCAGCAGATCATTTCTTCTTTTTCCTTTCTCATCAAATAAACTAAATATACCATGAATTTTTCATGCATAATATGCAGAAACAGAGACTAGAGATAGACAGACATAAGTGATAATAATGTAATAAATAAACGATAAATGAGTAAATAATAAATAATAAAAATAAAATGATCGAGTTACAGCATATTGAATAAATATATATACTTGAAGGTGCATATTATTTGTTTACAGATGAATGCATTCGTTGTTTGTTACATGTCGTATGTATATTGATACTAATCAGTGAATTAATAATAACATTAAATAATAATACACTAAATATATTTAAATAATAAAAATATTATTAAATAATACATTAAATATCTAAAGTGGAGTACTTATTGCAATATTTAATAAATGGAGCATGTTATTATTTAGGTTCAATTATAAGAATGCAGTCTACAAATCTGATGTTATGAATATTGAAATTTAGAAATTTAGATTGGCATGTTATCATAAAATTTCATGCAGTCCGTTTTTTTACAAACTTATGAAATAATACAAAATTTATTAGAAATTTCCAGATTTCTATTTTCAACCTTCAAATGCATATTTTTTTCTTTCTCTTTTAGAATGCTGGAAATTTGCATTTACGCAAGGATTGATTTCTGATTTTCTTCTATTGGAAGAGGATGAAAATGGAAAACTTACGTTCGCCGAGATGTCATGTGATATCGACGTTTCATAACTCGCCAAATCTCCCAGCAAATGGCGGTATAACAATACGCCATCACGGTCAAGGGCAACACCAGCACTAAGACCAGCATGTAAACCTCGTGGGCACGCCATAAGAGCCCTGATTCTGAATCGCGCACGCACCAGTAAGCAATTATCCTCATTCCAACCTCTTTGTGCGTCTGAAAAAGAATTTCACGTCTAGTTTTACCCTAAAACTCTAAAGTTTTTTTTTTTTTTTTTTATAAAAATTAGNGACTAATTCCTACATGGCTGAATATTTTTCACTTTAATAAAGAGATAATCATGTAGAAAATGAATATTTGCATTTATTACTTATTATTATAATTGTTATTATTTCATGTTGTTACTCTTTAACATTTACATTTATTATTTATTGCTAATGTTATTAAGTAATTGGTTATTATACTTCTTATTGATTTCATCATAATGAAATACTTTTATGATTCTTGTATCTTTTTATGAATCACCAATGCCCATAATTAAACAATTAATATTGCTAGACCGTATATTATAAACTAAATTAATTAAACAATATCGGTAAGTTATATTGTCGTAAAATTATATAATGTATCATACACTGAAATAATTTTTCAATATTGAAAACTTCAATGAAATAGTTTTGCAATATTTGCTTTTCCAAACAGAGATTCGATTTGTTGAAATGAAGCAAAGTGAATAATGTAAATAAGTTAGAAACTAACAAAGTATCAATTTTTAAAATATAAAACGTGCGTCGGAGTGCTTCCTTTGCAGCGAGAAATATTTTATAAAAGGAAACAATCGTTCAGTAGACTCGATCCAGAAGCGGATAACACATTTTCGCACAATATTAAACTATTCGAAATACGTTCAGAAACGACGACAGAATTCCTCTTTTTTTATATATATTATATATATTTTATTATATATATTTTTTATATATATTATATATATTTTATTATATATATTTTTTATATATATTATATATATTTTATTATATATATTTTTTATATATATTATATATATTTTATTATATTATTTTATTATGTATATTTTTTATTATATTATTTTATTATATATATTTTTATTACATTATTTTATTATATATATTTTATTATATATATTTTTTATATATATTATATATATTATTTATATTTTATATATATTATAGCCACACTCGCACCATTTGCTTTACGAGACACATGCGTTGTTACATTAATTTTACCAGCCTTTTGTTCCCCTTATAACAGCCTTTTCATACGAAAGCAAAAAAAAAGGANGAATGAAAGTGCTACACTTGCCTGCGTGAAAATCATGGGAATACCAAGGAGGAATGACACCACCCAAGTTGTAATTACTATTTTCCGAGCTTGACTTATCGTACACGTGTACTGCGCCCGCATTGGATGAACTATAGCGTAATATCTGAAACACGAACAGAATTTTAATTAATTTGGCAATGTCCAATAATAACATCAGCGTAATATAAAACAGTCGTGGTGGCTTCAGTTTCGTGAATTTACGTAAACGAAATAAAAATTATTGAAGTACCTAAATTTCTGATTGGTTGCCGAGATAAACACAAAAATAAACATAAAAATAATTAATTACGATTAAATAAAGATAAAAATAATAAATATGATGTAAATTTAAAAGAAAAGAAAACATCTTTTACACATAAAATGACTGTCTTTCAGTTTATACTTTCGGCTTTAGCATTCTAAAAAATCTCATTTTGCAATATTATATTATTATATCACTATACTTCAACCAAATCTATGAAAATATCCTCTTCAATGAATTTATCCTATCTATATGACAGTCTGACATGACTTGTATTAAATTTTTCAATCCAATATGTATATATATATATATATATATATATATATATATATATATATATATATATTCCAGAAAAATATATATTAAATTATATACAAAATTGAAATAAATATTAAATTTTAAGCAGTAAGAGTTGCAACGGGCTATTACTACGTTGATTAACATTATTTTCAAGAAAAAAGTATGTACTTTACACCAGAAGTATGTACCTCAACCATACAATTTTGTTATATCTTCTTTCAGTCCCAAACACACATATCCGCGAATTAAAATGAATTTTCTTTCAATTTGTGCATAAGATGTTCTTTAGTGAAAATTCTAATGGTTGACGACTTTAGTAGCATTCTTAATAAACAGTTTGCACGTAAACAGCATAATCTATCTTGTTTTATTTATCTAACATTTCACATTCAATATTTTCGCAGTAAAAATATATTGCAGCATTTGCTTTTGAATGTATGAGCATTCGAGCATCGAATATCGAATATTGATAAAGCAATGCAAGCGGATTTTTTTTTTTCAAACCGATATACTATCTCACGCCTACGCACCTGTTTAAACCAGGAAGTCGAGATGAAACTGCACAATTGAAAAAAAAGAAAAAAAAAAAGAAATAGAACTGGAAAAGTTAAATCGAGAAATGAGATATTAATTGCGATGAGAAGCAAAGGATAATAATTCTCGTTCGAACGATTGTTTGATACTCGTTACGATTTTTAATATCGCGGCTTTTAAAGGAACGATAGCATCGAGAGAGAGAGAGAGAGAGAAAGAGAGAAACGATTACGCACAATAAGCAGGGAAACGATGCGAGAAATCATGATGGAAGCTTTGTTTTATAGTTACGGTTATTTCTCTCGACACTCTTTTACCGTCGCTTCGTTTTTTCCCCCTATTTCTTCCTCATTTCCCTTGCTCAACGCCCGCACAATTAAACGAAGAGGATCGTAAAGATCGTTTGCTTCTCTCTTCTTCGCGATTGGCTCGATTAATTTTCCAAATCTCCTGTCAATCTGCTTGCCACGAACTAAAGTAACCAAAGCTATCCCAGAAATCTGATTGAAAAGTAACTGAAACTTGTTTATTATTTGAATCGATGATCATTTTTTTTTAAGGAAAATTTTTCGAAGAAAAACTACACGATGGAAAATATCCAATATTTCGGTAACAAGTAACAACTGAGAAAATGACAAAAAATATTTTCCATCGTCGACGAAGATGACATTGCCAATTTCTCAATAATTATATTAATTTCTCATAATTTCGAACAATCGTTTTTAATGGTCTGGTTATCGACGAGAGGAATTTATTTCAGTTGCTCACAACTAGATTGCAGATTTTCATGTTCTTACAAAAAAATTTGAAAGTGAAAAAACACACAGAATGCACGTAATGTGCAAAAGAATATAAAATATCCAAAGTGCGATACTCTGTGTGACAATTAACAAAGGAAACAATTTTTTGTTTAGCTCATCTTTTCTAAATTTTATTTACAAAAATATTTGTTCACCAATCATAGTTATTGGCAGCGGAAATATTTTTTTATATTTACTTATACACGTTCTTCATAATCAAAAGTTTTTTTTGGTCAAGGAAAAAGTAATTCTTTAACGATTTTTTTTGTTCATTTTGGTTATAATAGTAATGGTCTCTGCACCAAACGCAGATGGATTAACATTAGAACAATTGATCTTTAATAGGCATCCAAATATTCTATAAATGATATTGTATAAATGATAATAATTAAAACAAACAGATTTAAAAGATTCTAATTTTGTCTCAACGGAAGTGAGCATTAATTTTGATAAAATTGATACAGATTGGGTCGTTTAAGTTTTAAATAATTATCACGTATTTTGTAAAATAGCAGGAAGAATAAAGCAGAAGCCAAAAATTATGTGAAAAATTTTTGTGAAAAAGATCAATAACATTTACTATTTAAATTATCAATATCAATCGCAAACTGTACAAAGAACTTCTTAAAAGTGCACAGAATTAGAAAAATTTCGATTCTTCACAATAATTAGACTGCGGATTTTTATCCATTTATAGGGAAATTTTAATTTTAATGAAATTGCGTATAATGCATGTAACATGAAAAAATTTACAAAATGTTCAAAGAATAGCGTTTTTTTTTTTTTATTATATTTGAAACGTAAAACAACTAGAGGCTATTTTTTTCTTTTTTCTTTTTATCGTGTTCTAAAAAATATGAATTTCCATGAAAATTCACGGTCCAATAATTACGAACGAGGGAAATTTATTTAAATTGTCTCATAACAGTTATCGATAAAAGAAATTCTATGATATTTTCAGTTGTCATCAACGAGGGAAATTTATTTCACTTGTTCACAATGACGTCATTTGAGAGTTAATATTCAGTATTTGTCCAAAATGATATAGTTGTTAAATTGCATGTGTGTTTTGTAACACAACTATTAATAAATACAGATTCTTTTATTTACTAACTTCTTAATATTGTTTTGTATTCAATTGCATTTACTTGTATATTTATTCTTTAATTGTACATATTTATATAATCAGTTATTAACTTCAATTAACAAATACAATGCTCGTTTTGGAAATCTTCGACTAAGCGTCAATTTCATCATTTACTTACTCACATCGAAAGATCAAAGGTCGTATCAAGCTCAATTCAGTCATAATTAGTTTTTCCAACATTGAAAGAAACACCGTATCGATTAAAATTTATTAAAAAAAACTAAGATTTAAAAAGAAAAAAAAGAGCGGTTTTATTTGTGAAAAAAAGTAACAGATTGATCTCTCTTTGGGCAAAAAAAGAAGGAACTGGAAAGTTAAGCTTTCTCTTTCCCCCCTCCGAAAGCTGACGGAGATTTCTCGCGGAACAATCGTTTCTTTCACAACAACGACAGATTAATCAAATTTTCATTTCAACTGAGCTGAATGGGAGAACGGGGAACGATTGTTTAAAACTCGTAAAAAAATCAAACGCGACGTTTGTTTCCACACCGGTGTTGCGTACTAAAAAAAAACACGTGTGACAATTAATGAAAAAAAAAAAAAAAAATATTGGAGACGAAATCGGCTTTACCATACTCTTTTTCATATTACACTCATTCCGTACAATTTCGAACAAAAAGTCCACAGTCTAATGGATTAACACAACAGATTGGATAATCTCGTTACTCTTCGCGCAAAACCAGAGAAAAATGAAGTCGTAGCTGTTCCATACTGAGTTCTACTTTTTCTAATTCGTCCGACGACGAATGATTGTCTCTTAGTCTCCGGTGAAGCTTGATAAAAGTTTAATAAGACGCGCGGGCAATTTCTTCTTTCTTTTTTCGCGACGAGGGAAAACAAAAGGAGAATCTCTATAATCCGATCTAAAATGAAGCGGAGCGGAATTCGTGGGTGCTCGTCCGCTAACTGTCGTGGAAGTTCGAAGGAAAAGGGCAGAGCGAATTCCCTGGGAATTTTCCAATTGCTGACATTCTCCTCAGCAGGGAAAAAAAGTAAGGGAGAGAATGAGAATTTTAAAATGACTTTCCTGGTGGATTGGATATCTCGCCGATACGTGCGTGCAATGGCCTCCGTTAATATTCGAAAAGACACCAAATGCTTGAACAAATGTTGTAACTTTGTAAAAAGAAATCAACAGAAGTTTGGGTTCGTGTTTTTACGCCAAGGACATTTTTGTCACAGTATGTAGAAATATTGAAGAATTCGATTTTTATTTTGCAATTTTTAACAACATTTTTCATGCATTTTGTACATTTGTAGTTTGTTTTATATTAGTGCGTTTGTTTCATACATTTGTTATTTTTAATTGAATTTGCAGGAAAATACGCGGTTATTGTATCGTTTTTTTATAGAAAGGAAATCGATCGCTGGGTAATTTTTGGCAATTATCGGTTATCGTTGAACTGCAAATTTTTATGTCTATGTTTCCATAAATAAAATACTTGGTTCGTGAAACAATTTTCAACTGAAAGTTCAAATTACACTTCCGGAAATATAAATTTGCATTAAAAGTTCTGATGTTTAACAGTATTTTTCGCTCGAAGGACTGAATCGAAGAGATGAATCTACACAAGTTCAATCCATATTTAATTTAAATTCCAGATGAAGTGTTATTTTTAAAAAATTCGAGCTTGCCGAACTTGATATTTTAAACGCATTGATCGATTCAATAATTAAAAAACGTAGAAAATCACTGATTATACAAGAATTATTTTTTGAAACACATTTAAATTTTATAATATTAAAAACATCGGAAAGTGCTTTATCAATTTTGCAATTTCGAGTTCGAATTCTAATTGGTTGGAATAATTTATCTGCAACGAAAGTGACTGAACATATTTATAAAATGATACGTTTATTATAATTTTAAATAAAATCTTAAATTAATGACTTTGTTCCATTAAAGCAACATGAATGAACTTCGTGACAAATTAATCAAGATATGTTAATTTATCAAAATATGAGAATTCATTAAAATTGATACTTCTTGTGTCAGACCTTAATTGTGAAATAATTTATTTCTCAATAACATTAATTTTGAGTATATCTCGAATATATCAAGGGACAAAAAGAAAGCTAAGAAAAATGAAAACTAAAACATTGATCCTGCACCGGAATGTGCACCTCGCGAAATAAGATTCATCTTTGCTTCCTTTCGAAATAAATTAAATTTGGAAAAGAAAAAAAAAAGGGAACGAGGAGGGAAGAAGACGAGCGTCGCGAAAATATAGATTTCCAATAATACACCTACGCAGTTTTCTTTATAATCCAAGGATGCTTTATCACTTTCGCGCGATTGGCCTTTTCTGCTCGTCAAACTTCTTCCGTTTATTTTCATTGCAATCATTATCGATCATCGTCCATCTCGGATCTATCAAACGCTAATTGTGAGCTGCTTGCAAAATTTAATAAAGGAAAGATGATATGGCTTCTCAATTTCACGTTCCTTCTTAAAATCTGATTGGTCACCTAAATTACTCTAAAATATCTAGGTGAGCTAATAAAATAATTATGCGTGTTAAAAAATAGAAGTAGAAAAAAGAGACAATTTAGATGAATTTAGCAGATACATAATACATTAATTTTTTAAGAAGTTATTTGAAAAGTGTTTATAAAATAATTATTACAGCCAGTAAATAATATATATAAAATAATTACTACAGCTAGTAAATAAATAACATCCAATTCTATTATTACTATGAATAAATAAAATACTGCAGGATAGATTGTATCAAACAAAAATTATATTATTATATATATAATAATTTTATTGTATATTATTATATTATTGAGTAAATTATATTAAAAGAAATATTACTAAGGGATATTTTTATAGGGTTACTTTTATTGCAAATGTGAAACTAACGATGAGACCAAGATTAACATTAAATTCTAGCAAATTTTATTTTTTATTCTAACATTGCAATATTATTTAATATTACAATGTAACAAAATTACCGTAATATCTTGGCATTGATTAAGGATAAATTTATATTAGAATTTTAATAAAAATTGCAATACAAGCGATCGTCTACTTTCTCAATTCTCTAAAATTATTACTCTGTCGGTTCGCATCGTTCGCCACATTTCGATTTCATCTCTGCAGGTGACACGATTTAAAAAAAAAAAAAAAAAAAAA
>NIPQ01090025.1:0-30390 GCA_002806875.1 Lepidotrigona ventralis hoosana
ACCACCACCACCACCACTGTCCGCTCGACCAACTCTCTTGCATGGTGGCCGTAATAACAATTTATCGCGAGAAATAATCACCGGCCGCCATCGAGTGAAACAAATGAAACCGCATGGATTAGGAAATCGCAAAAAGGAAACATTATGTCGCGCGTCCCGCGAAATATCGCTCTCTCTCTCTCTCTCTCTCTCTCTTCTTCTTCTTCTTCTTACACACCTCTAAGAATTTATTATGCGTTCGCGTTCCTTCAACGTATTACTCATTTCGCGGCTTCGTAAGCATCAGCCAGTCACAAGCTGATGAGTATCGAGATTGAAAAACTTGAGAAATTCCGCAGGGCTATGGAGACGTTTTGTAAGTCAAAAGAAATAGTATATATATAAAATATATAGATAGATAGATAAATATAGACATTGAGAAATAGTATTATAGTATTATATAAGATATAGAGACTTTAAGTTTTTGTGAAAAATTCCTGCAAAACTGAAATGAATAAATATCCGCAGTCTGATGATAAATATTACGAGGCCAAGAAAGTTTCTTTTCTGATTGTAGAGACTGATGCAGAGATACGGGAAAAAGAAATGTTTCCGTTTTAAAAGAAATAGCTATCTTCATTTTGATAAATAATTTTTTTACATTTCTGATGCTCTCTTCTTCGCAGAACTTTCTTGATTATTTTACAAAGTAGAATAATGAAATACAGTAGATTTTTTTTAAAAAATTTGAAAAAAAAAATTCTGTTCTTTCTTTACATTCTCTCCTGTCATCAAAAAGAACGATAGAACTTTTTCGAGTAGCAATGTGTAACATAAATAAATCGGAATAAAGGAACACAGAGGCAGAGTTAGAACGAACAAAGATAAAATAAATATAGAAAATGTATAGTGTAAAATGTAAAAATACGGTTTTCCCCGAAGAAATTTCCACAGTACAGGCAGGTGATAAATTTTATCGCAACCGTTCTCTCGATGCTAGATACCCGACGTTGAATTATTTCTGCGATTTCAATAAAGCGTTTTAATTAGTGATTCACGATTATTCCGGTGCCTTCGCGGAGTTAAATTGGACAATCTTATTTATGAGGAACACGGATTCCTGTAGAACCAGGCACGCCTGGAAACGCCGGTGAACCGTGTCGCGTGATATTACAAAGCCAAGTTTCGCACCATGAAGCGAAGAATAGCGATTGTACATGAACAATCCAGCGGTGAAATCGGACCCGAAGCCCCAAAACGACACACGCGTTTTTCTCAATTTAGTGAAAACCGAGAATTTCAAATTAAAGAACAAGAGAGGAATAAAAATCATCAATGCTATCACGTCTCGATCTAACCAAAATTTCATTTAGAAGATCATTGGTAAACCGTGGATTTTTATCGATCCATGGGAAATATGAAAGTACCAAAATCCACAGACTACACGAAGTACCAAACATCTCGAGTATGACAGTGATTGTAATGGTATTATGTAACAAATTTCCGCGTGAATTCAACACTTGTTTATTTCGTTAGTTTTAAATTTGGTTCGATTAAAAATCTGAGAGGTAGTAATAGTTATAAATAAACAGATTAAGAGTAAAGCAATAAGTATAAAACTACAAAATTTCAAAAATACAAATATGTAACTTTCAAATTATACTTATATTAATACTACTAAGATATAGTCAAAAGTTGTAAACATTGGTAGAAAAAGGATATGATAAAATTCGAAAATTCTAACAAAACCGACGAGCTAATTGCCAGTCTTTGTGCTAATTGAAATCCAACGATATTCGTTTCGATGAAAATTTATTACGAGGATTCTCCCGACCGTGGAACTTTTATCTTCGTAGCGCTGTAATTAAAGAAAGGCCAGGGAGAGAAAAATGGAAAGAAAAGAAACGAAAGGAAATGCCTTTTATCAGTAATTTAACAATGGTCTGATCAATAAGAGGTGCAGAGATCAAGATGGTAGGAATCAAGTTAAGAGAATATACAATGCCGCTTGTGATTGTTCGAACAGCATCAATGATCGATGGATATTTGTTGAATAATTTAAACTCGGGACACGTAGCACCTCTAATCGATAATGTAAAAGAATGCTCGTTCTTTCAAGAAAGGAATTATTGTTGGGGGCTTGGTAAATAAGGTAAGACAAATAAATTACAATAATTACTGATTTTGTGCGGTACTACGAGCAAGAAGCTTTGCTGTATATGTTTCTGGAGATTTACATCTTAAATACATATTATACAAAGGAGTAACAATTAATTTAGAATCAATAGAGTGAAATATTGAACAAGTTTAACTCCAAAGAAAAAACACTGTTAAAAAATTAACTTTGATTAATCATGCTATAACCTCGACGCCTTAACCCACCGCAGCCACGAGTGTAGAAAAACTGCTTAACAAACCGAAAATACTCCCTGTCGAATCCCAGCCTACGACAAACCGCCACTCGAGCCGAAAAAATCCCATGCAAATACCAACAGCCCTCGCCCCTGAGTAATTACTGAAACTCACTCCCCAAAAGAGAAGCACAATAAAACAGGATCGGTGTCAATGACGTTACAAAGAACTAAAACATCAGGTAACATAGCGATGCTTATACTCAATCTTATACTCAATCTTTCGTTTCGATAATAAAATAAAATAAAAAATTTTGTTGATAATCGATTAACAATTCCGTGCCTCTCTCAAGCAAACGAAAAAATGGAAAAGAAACGAATCAAACGCAGTGGAATATGAATCATAAAACTATTACTTGTAATTCCATCCGTAGTTCGCGGATGCGTGTTCCAAGGAACGAAAGTTTAAAAATCGAAACGCACACACTGACAAAAATCTATATATATATATTTAAATGTCTCGTGTTCAGCCAAATAACGCGCATCCAAAGGATGCATAACCAAAGTGGGGGCGGTGGAGCAGGGAAATAACGCGTGTGCCAGTGAGAGGACACAGGTCGCGCGAAGGGAATTCCGCTCGGTTCTCAATGGTCGACGTACGTATCATTTGGGACCGATGCGGCCTGTAGAGAGCAGCGAGCTGAGCCGAGCCGAGCCAAGCCGAGGTAGGGACGCGCGAGGAGGCGAGCAACGCTGGCGTGTACGACGACGAAGAGAGAGAGCGCGCCTCGTTCCGGCGCGCAACGTTGGCCAAGATCAATAGACGGGCCACGAGCCATCATCCCAGGCGACAGAGAACCCGCTGGTTTTGATCTCTCGCGCAAGCGCCTCCCGTCCACGTCGTTCCTCCGCGCGACTCCGCTAATAACAGCCACGCTGCTACCGACTATAATGATAACGTCATCAGAGAAATCCGACCGCGGCCAGATATTCTAGCGTAGGCTTGGTGTGCCTTGGTACACACACTGCTCCTCCGCATCCGTCGAGAGGATTCGCGCCGAGCGTTCGTCGGAACGTCGCGAATACGAGACGGGCGGTTGGTTTATCCGGGACTGGAGGGCTGGATCGTAGATCTCTCAGGCTCTCGGGTTTAACGGGGCAAGGAGAGGGCGGCTGGCTAAATCCGGAGGGTTTACTGATACGTTCGATCGGTCGCGTTAATTTGATTTAGTAATTCGGTTTGTTTGCGAGGCACACGGGTGATTTGGGACGGGCGTGTGTACACCGCTGTGCACCGGATAGTGTTCGGTGATTTAAGGGGCACGGATTGGAGGGGCAGATCGCGGCAAGATATACGAGAGACGTTGCTCTCCCGCTGCGGGGGTGGTTTCTTTATCTTTTTGTCAGAGAAAATCAAGATGGACGAGACGATTATTGAGAATTATAGAGAAACGCAAAAGTATTGGCGCGCGCGTACGGAGTATTCTTCTTTTTTTTTTTTTTTTTTTTTTTATTTNGAATTTTCACGGTGCGAACGCACTGTCGAATAATACGAAATTCAATATACCTGGTAAATGCCGTTATAAATACAATCGCGTGCCAATACTTTCGGTTGCCATTGTACACTCTGTTCTCCCCCTTTCTTTTCTTATTGAGTACTTTATTGAATTCTCGGTGCGAGCTCGATCTCGTCTATATTGAAAATGGCGGCTTTCGCGTGAATATTTGAAGACAACAGGAACGGATATTGTAAAAAAAAACGATGGGCGGACAATTTAAATTTAAAAAGGTCTCGAAACACGTTACGCGAGATCTCATGAATCGTTAAATCTTATCAGAGAATTCTTTTTGAAAACGTGGAGTCTAAAAAAGCCAAAGAAAACTCTCTCGACGTTTCCTCATACATTCATCCAATATAAAAATGTTTGTCTGTCGTATCTATCTTTACAAAGAAAGGTACGGCCCAATTTTTCAGATTCCGACGGTAAACGAGCGACAAAACTAAATGAGATATCCCGGACGCGAATTGATTATTTCATGAGAATTCCAAGGTTTTATAGATTTTAGAGCGTCGTGCTTATAATCGAAACGAGCTGGGCCATTAGAGGCGATGAAAATAGCGCATGAGTCTGACCACTGACCCATACTACTTACGATCTCTCTTTCTCTCTCTGTTCTCGATGCCTCGAGGCCAGAGATAGAGGCAAACGCTCTTAACATATGGCAAATTATTTTGGCTCTGTCATCAGCCTCATGATAATTTCATACGTACAATGAAAGTTTAATTTATGCCGTCGGCGAATGCGAGAATATACGAGTATTATCGCGACATTTCAGCGAGCACAACATTTCGTTAATATTAACATGAAACAAAGATAAATATCAAACGCTGCTTAACGCGCTTTAAAATGTTTTTCCTTTCAACAATTCACGATGCGATTGCGTTATAGGTGCTCTTTGTAGGTGTAAAAAGATAAATCCGATCGCAATGTTGCGAGTTATTCCAGATCGCACTTTCTCTCTGCATGTATAAACAACAGGACTAAAGAATAAATATATGAATCTTCTGACGGGGACTGACGTGCTTGCGTAAGCTTTCTTAAACTGTATAAGAAATGTACTGTGAGGAAAAACATCAAGCGATTTTAAACCTACGCGGTTTGTAATAAACAGTTTATTAATATTCAAGTGATTAAGGAAAACTTAAGTTCGGATACGATAATGACAAAGGGATATTGGGGAAGTTCTCTCTAATGAAAAAATCTCACCCTTAAAACTTCTGTTCACATACTCATATACACGCCTAAACAATCGCTCGTATTTTACGTCCTAAGATTAGAGCGACTAGACAAACAGTCCCAAGTCTATTGTTTTTGCATCGAACACGCAGCAGGCAATACTCTACGAAATGTCAGTATTAATCGTATTGTATCAAATGCAATTAAATAATCGAGTAGAAAAAAAAGAAGATAGATAGCTGAAATGGAAGGTTATCGAGACGAAACGCTGAGAAACAAACTCGACGCGCTCGTAATTCGTAGAATTACGCGCGTTTGCTCGTGACGCGTGGAAATCTCAGCTCGACAACTCAGATACCAACGAGATATGTCCAACAGAGGAGAGGAACGGAGAGATCGGAGAAGCAGACGGGGAAATAGAAGAACAGGCGAACCAGCAAGTGGAAAAGGCAGAGAGAGAGAGAGAGAGAGAGAGAGAGAGAGAAAGGAAGAAAGGAGCACTTGCACGTGTCGCTTTGTGATGAATGCCGAAGCGGAACTCGCGAACGCGGTTGTAAGACGAGGGTTCGAGGAAAGAACATGCCTCGCGATACACGCTTTCATGCACCCGACAGCTGAAGTACCAGACGCGTCCCCTACTCGCGAGCTTGATTCAACGATCCAGATTGTTTCTAAATCGAAAATAATCGTACCCCAGTGCTTGAATTTTCTTCGCACGACTGATCGACTCTAGCCAACATCGGCCTCAACATCGATGTTGAAACGTGTGAAACGCGTGCGAGTTTCCATCCTAGACTCGCCTAATTTACTCGAGATGCACGATCGTCCAAGACGCAGCAGCCGCGACGGTGACGGCCTCTCTTCTTTTAATTAAACGTTAGTCCGTTAATTAGAGGCGGTATTTTATATCTGATACTCCGCGATACTCCGTGCTCCGTTCCCGCTTGTTACGAGCGTTGGCCGCGCGTCTCACGCGCCTCTAATTAAAAATCTTTGTCCATAATTTTTGCTCGCGATTAACGTAATCGGCCGTATGGCGAAGTGCACGAACAACGATACGACGATACAGCGACCAAGCGTCGGCTTGGCCCGGTATGAATCCAGATGCCCCAACCGAATGAATCGCATCGTGAGGCGACGAAACCCGACAACCTCGATCGAAAAAAAAAAGAGAAAAAAAGAAGAAAAAAAGGCGCGTATTCGCGCTCGATTCCGGCCTTCTTCCGGTAATTTCCTCCAATCAACTCCGTTTCTCGCAATTAACGTGCGCACACCCTCAAATGTCGATCAACATCGGCGTATTTACAAATGGAGTCGTACACGCGTGCGTGCACGAGTAGCGCGCAAAGAACGCAAAAGAGAATAGAGAAAACACAGCGTAGACACGTGTCCGTGAAGAACACGCGTCGCGTTACGGCTCGACACGGTCGGTGACGAGAGACCACCGCTCGGCGGTGGTGGTAGTGGTAGTGATGATGGTGGTGGTGCGGGTTCAATTTTAAATGGAACGCGCTGGAGCTCAAGCGACGTACACGCTGGATGCGGTTATTAACGCGAACAGAGGCTGCCTGTTCTCCCTTTTAATTAGCTGGCATCCCGGTGGACGCGTTAAGAAGGAAATAACGTGCTGGATGTGGCCTGTTGGCCGGCAGGAGCCGACGCTCCTGTCAAACACGTCCGAACGAGAACGTAGAAAGCACGAACGGGGAGAGATAGAGAGAGAAAGGTGATCGATCGGGTGTCTCTGGAGCTTTACATTTCGATACCGTTCCTATCCGTCCGGCCCCGATAAGCACCGGAGCGGATCTTTATTTCGAATAAAATCCAATTTTCCAAACTGCTGGAATAAAGAAATTTATCGAGCTGCGTCCTCTCGGCGTCGTCCTCAAATATTTTTCTATCGTTCGACGACAGATCCCGGGTGGTCCCGGATCCTTTCGTGCGGAGAGAACCAAGCCGAGACCCTCTCCCTCTCTTCCTTTTTCTTTCTCTCTGTTTCCTCTTTTTTCATCCCCTTCGTCTCTGCTCGCGAGATCAAACAGAGAAAGAATCTTAACCAACGTCGAACGATAGGGAAGGGGATCTCTCTCTATTTCTTTTTCTGTTTTCTCTTCTTCTCTTCTTCTCTTCTCTTTTTTCCTCGTCCGTTCCAGCGAGTAGTTTTAAATGTACACCCGGAAACGAAGCTGCCACGACAGAAGGATTCGATCGGACTCGACCGAAGAAACCGAGTCGCACGAATTCGATGAATCAGAGAATTTACCGAGACCCCCCCCCCGTCGAGACACTCGAAGATTATTTTCATCCCCGGAAATTCGACTGCCGTTCTGCAAGCTCCTTTTCTTCCTTCGCCTTCTTCTTCTCGTCGTTTACTTCCTCCCGTATCCTCCCTCTTCTCCTTTTACTCCTTCCCCCTCCCTCTCTCTCTCTCTCTCTCTCTACACTCTCGTAGTTTCCGTATCCTCTTCCCAAGCCTCTCCTCCTCGACGATCGCAATTATATTCGAAGTCGACCCGCCACGGGTAAATATGTACTCAGAAGTGAGCGCGACGAGAGACAAAAGCGAGCCTTTCCCCTGCTATAATCCGCGTTTATGAAAGAGAAACAAAGCGATGAAAGAAATTAAAGTAGAGGACGGCGCGGTGGCGAACCTGACGGAGAAAAAGTTCCGACTGCCAGCCCGGGCTGGAAATTAGACCGACCGGCTTCTTAGAAAATACCATAATAGCGTCTCGCTGACCGAGTGGCTTCGGGGTAGACGACGACCGACAGCAACCGCGACGATGACGCGCGAGGGTGCGAGCGAGACGATCGAAAGAATAGAGAAGGCACAGAAGAGAGAATTCCACGTCGAGCGGCTTCGAAACGAATCGGCTCGATCGAAAGTTTTTTTTAAGTTTTCCACGGCGAGTCAGCAGCCACGGGGAATAAAAAGTCGCCGCCGACTGGTAATAACTCGCCGCGCGGTGCAATGTACATTTTCCACCGGGTAGGGAGGTGAACGATCGTTCGAGACCACCCAAAGATACTCTCGAATACGCCAGTTCAACCCGTTGATCGACCACTCGATCGGTTCGTTTCGTCGGAAAACATTCAGCCGGTATCAGTCGCGAAATAGCCACTCGCTCGTTCGGCTCGTGACTCGATCGGACAGAAAATTCAATTACACGCGTGTCAAACGCAATATTTGTAACGCAATACGTGCGCCGTCTCGCGTGTTCGCGTGTCTGCCCGATTCACTCGGGTCTCGAGTAAAAAATCAAATCAGCTCGCCGGACGTTCGTCCGAAGTTTCGCCGACCGAATTCATTAAACTCTCCCGGGCGGGAGCAAATGCGGAAGAAGTAAGTCCAGACCAAGAGGAATGGAAACGGACAGACGAACGGGGAAAAGGACAGAGGAAGAGCCCTTGAAAAGGCATTCGAGTTTCGAGGATCGCGGCGGAGATCGATTCTCCCCCCGTCCTCCCGTTGATATGCAACGAAGATTCGACAATGGGTTCTCGAGTTACCGCGAAATGCCACCGTTAAACCGTCGGGGCGAACTTTTGCGCGCGAGCAATAGTTGGAGAACCGTAATATCGACTTTGTGTTCCACCGCTGTCTCTATCCTGGTTCGGACGACCGAACCAGGGCTCCGCGTCCTCTCTCTCTCTCTCTCTCTTTCTCCATCTATCTATCTATCTATCTATCTATCTATCTCCCGTTCTCTCTCTTTCGCTTCATTCGCGGCTCACTTCCTGCACATTCAGCCGTGCGAGTGCACCGGGCGAAACCTTGCGCTCGGTTAATCCCGCGAACACCACCGATATCAGGTGTGCCCTTCCTGTTAAAATCAGAACGAAAATTCTTGTTTCGATGTCCACACACGGCGTTTATGTACATCGTTCATCGTGCATGCAGGTACATCATCCTTTGTAATCAATGGCAAGCACGGAAAAGTGACCCTCAAAGCCCGAACGTTCTCTACAGAGGCTCATACATACATATAGACGTGCTTAACCTGCTAGATTGCTAAATACGCTTGGTTCGTTTACTTTAATGGTTGTGCGGCAAATGACTTATTCGACGATGTCTTACGCCCCTGTGACGCGACATTATAATGGCAAAGAAGATAGAGTTTCAATGGATGGAATAATTCAACAATTTTCTTTCCTTTTTTACTTTTCATATTTGAAATTTAACTTTCTAATCCGATACCATCCGTTTAATTTAATTCGACTAAACTCGACTCACCGATTCAACGCTTTTCCAATATTAATAATTTGGATATTTCTCCGGAATGCGGAGAACAAGCGGCTAATCCTTTCGTCGAAAATTTGTTAAATTGCGCGAACCGGTTCGAGAGGGGAGAGAGAGAGAAAAAAAAGTAAATGAAAAGGTAAGAGAAGAAGTGATAAGAGCGGTGGTGTTAACCTTCCGGGCAAAAAAAAAAAATCGATCGTGACTCTTTAGGATTGAAAGAGTCACGTGTTGTCGTCGCAGCCCGACGTGTTTCCCGCGCCCTTATTTCCACGTTTTTACGAACTGTGTGCACCGGGCTCCACGAATCATCGGAAACCAATGCCATTCTGAAATTTAGACCGCGTAACAGAGGGCGCACGTTTTGCGGCTGAATCGAAACGAAATCTTGAGGCGGCGTCGTGCGTCGCATCCTCGTTTTCAGCGGCAGCGGCGCTCCGCGGTAGAAACAGGCCAATAAAACTCCCTCCCCCCCTCCCCGTGTACTTCACCCGCGTTTTATCCTCGCCTTGTTACATTGTACGCGAGAACATCCTTCTGAAATTCGAAAGTGTATGCGAGAAAGAACCATCGTGCGACGAATAACTCTTTTCGCTTTTAAACCTTCGATTGGGAGAGTGAGAGGGAAATCGGTAGCTCGACGCGAATCGAGACAAGGTTATGAGCCACTGATAAAGAAATACGAAGAACATGTAATATTTATTATTTACGGGCGATATAATTCGCGGAAAGAAAAAAAATAACAAGATTAATATACGTGTATCGATATAACAATGTTTCTGATAGCGTAGAGAGAGAAATCGATGGAGTTAATATTAACCTGTTAAGAGCTCGTAGAATTTTAAGAAACAATCTTTTCTATTTTATTACTACGTAAACGTTTATAAATCTGTGTGAGAGGTGTTATTTTTCGAAAAAGAAAGAACGTCCGCGTTTGTACGTGCAAGAAATTACGCGCGTGAAATTCGCTATGTTGGCAAACGTGACATTACAAAGGTGGTGGACCTTAAAGGGTTAATTACCATTTATCACAGCGTAAAAACCAAACCATGGTATTACGGTGCTGTACGAGAGACGGGTCATGGCGTCGCAGATATTTTTCAACAGCGGGCATTAATCTTCATTTTCTCGTTGATATTGAAAATAAAGCGGTCTCGGTGATGAAAAAAAAAAAACAAAAAGAAAAAATGGGTTGGGAGGAAAAAAGATGGAAACAGCGGGGGAGAAAAATCGAACAGCCACAAAGATAGGCTTTCACGAGCAATTGAATCGAAAGGTTCCGAACGTGATACCTGACGGTTTGCGTGGTCGGTTTTGAGTACGCAGGTGTGCACGCGCAGACGCGCGTTTCCACTGCGTATCCAATGTTTATCCTGCAAGCACGGAGAGGAGACGAGCAGAAAGAGAGAGAGAGTTTCGATTTGGAATCACGCGGTCGGAAAGAACGGTGAACATCTGCTTGGCCCTCAACCGTTCCAATTACTCTGCCTCGCCAGCAAGAGAAAGGGCCGCGGATTTTCTTACGTCTTTCCCTTTTATTATTTCGCGTTTCGCGTCTATGTGATGTAAATCACTGCCTGGCGACACACGCGTTGAACGAATCTTGCAGGTCTCTGCGCAAAGTTCAAGATTAAACAAAAGATTCGAACACTACTGTGTATAGACGGACGAGGAATTTCTCTTGTCTTCTCATTTGAACCGCGGTTAACAAACTCAGACCTCCAAACAATGGAGAGGACAATCGATAAATGCATTCGATACGTTTAGTCAGGCGCAAAGGGGACGAACTTATTTACAGATCAGGGGACGAGCCGATCTGTACAGTTTCAGCATTTCTGCACCGAGAGAAAAAAAATATAAAAAAAATAATCTCTGTTCGAGATATCAGTCGCGAGCTGTAGGAAACGATAACAGAGATACCAAAAACACTCGAAGAGCCAAGCACGGAAAGCAGCCAAACTGCATAGAATCGAATCAGTGGTGCAAGATCGCGGGCTAAACGACGGGAGTTGGATCGCCGAGAGCTGAGAAAAAGGAGAAACGAGAAGGGAACTGAAAAGGAGAAGAACAAGAATAAAAAAAAAAAAGAAGCGGAAAGAAATAAAGAATCGTTCTTGTCTGTGTCGTCCATCGCGAAAGCGAGTCCTGAGACAGCGAATCAAAGGAAACCACAGGTTGGTAAATTCCAACAAGAGGAAAATACGATCGGGGGAAAGAAACTCTGGAGTGAAACAGACAGCGGGGAAAGTAGTCGACGGAGGTGGAAAGCATCCTGTGGTGGTTTCGAGGCAGCCAGATACGGAAGGGCTAATCAGGGGCGAAAGAGTAAGACAAGTCAGAGGTAGGTAGGCAGACAGGCAGACAGGCAAGCAGGCAAGTAGGCAGGCAAGGCATGCAGGTAGGCAAGCAGGCAGGCAAGCGAAGCAGGCAGGTAGGCAAAGATAGGCAGGGAAGCAGGCAGGAAGAGAGGAAGGAAGAGCGCTTGCGCGCTGGTACGGCCGGGCTAGACGCGAGAGCCGCCACTCCCGAGCGCGTAGCGGTGTAGCGCGGGTGCTGACCGAGTGTCCCCGTGAGAAGAGCGAGAGAGAGTGCGAGAGCGAGCGAGAGTGCGAGAGCGAACGAGAGCGAGGAGAGCGGAGAAGAGAGAAGAATGTCCATCGTCGAAGGAAGGATCCCTAGGAAGCGGAGCCTGCGGCAGGACATCTTCTACGATCAGGCGGCTCCGTGCTTGTAGGACGAACAGAAGGGAAGAAGAGAGAGTTCTCTTCGAAGAGGATCTCGCCGCTGTCTCCCTCCTCCGCTACACAAGTCCCTCGGTCGTTCCTTGTTCCCCAGATAACGTTGGTCCTGCAGCCCTTCATTCCCAGGTGAACGACGAGAAGAAAAGAAAAGAAGAGAACGCGGAAGAACTCGTCTCGTCTCGCCAATTCGAAATCGTCTCGGAAAGGCGTGTGAAAGCTCGTCGGAGGGAGAGAACCGCTCGCGAAACGAAAGCAAGTGTCTCGTCTCGTGGGAAGCTCGCGACAGGAGCATCGGCGCGATTTAGTGAACAGAGAGAGGGAGGGAGAGAAAGAGAGAAAGAGAGAAAGAGAGAGAGAGAGAGAGAGAGAGAGGTATCGTGCTCGTGAAACTCCGTTGGAGGATAGAGAATACGAGACGTGTTAATAATATCGTGAAAATCGACCCGGGGACTATGCATGCGTTGAACCAGTGAGCCACGAAGATAACGAACGCTGGTGTGACAAGGGTAAACGATAATCGCACGTACTCTGTGTGAAGCTTCGAAACGAGGAGAGAACGATACGGATCGAACGACGGAGAAAGAAAGAGAGAGAAAGAGAGAGAGAGAGAGAGAGAGAAAGAAAGGAAGATTATATATACACACTTCAGAGAGAAAGAGAGAGAAGATCTCATTGTGATCTTGTCTTGTGAGTGAGAACAAAGAGAAAAGAGAGGGAGAGAGAGAAAGAGACTTACTCTTTGCGCGAGAGCTCGAGAAGGACCGGTCTCTCGAGGCTCGGTCCGTGAAAGGAGATCGTGTGAGGTGATTCGATTTCGAGCTGCGATACACAGTGTTTCCGAGGGAACGTCGTACGCGAGTGTCAGTGAGAAAGCCAAGACATCTGGGTGAAATTCAAGTAGTAGCTGACTTTACTAGGCAGACCAGGCTGAGCCGTGAATAGAGAAGAAGAAGGAGAAAAGTACGAGAAAAACGGAGAGGGCGAAAAGCGGACGGAGAGAGCAAGACGGAGGTAGGAGGGCGGGGCGGGTGGGAGGAAGGTAGGGTGGGAGGAGGAGGAGGACGAGGAGGAGGAGGAAGAAGGAGGGAGGGTGAGACGCGGACGGCACGCAGAGAGGCGCCGGGTCAACGCGCCAGGTAACAACGCCTCAGGACATCCGCTGACGTCCTCGTCGACGTCCTTGCCGTTCTCCTCGTCATCATCGTGAACGGCGACGCGCCGTTGCTTCTTCTCCTCGAACGTGGATATCCCGTCTTGTCCCGCGGATAATATGATGTCCTTCCACGCCGCCTCCTGGAGCTTCGCCCTCCTCGCGGCCACGGTCGCGTTGCTGCCCGCCACGCATCGTGCTCCGTTCGCGCAAGCCGCGTAAGTACAACTTATTCCCTATCTTCTTTTCGCTCCTCCCCTCTTCGACCGCAAACGTCACGTTTTCGTTTCCTTCGAAAGGAAAGGCTAATCCGAACACTCTTTTTCAAACGTTAATACACATTCACGTTATACAGTCGATCGAAAACGTGGGATTCAAGTTCGAAACAAGAAGTGACGAGTTAAAGTTACACATCGTGTAATCGAGCAGTATCGACAAACGCATCGGTGTTTGTGCAATAATCAGGAAAAGCCAGAACGTGATGTCTGACCACGGAGAGTGGAGACGAGCAATTTGAAAGGGTAGAAACGTAGCCAAGCACGTCCGAATCGATAGACGGTAAAACTTTTCGCGGACTTACCGCGCGTATACGAAGGTCTCTTTGAACTTTCCGTTCTCTGTGTTCCGCTCGAATCGGCCAAAGTTGATGTACACCCGCCTCCGCGGTGAGACAGTCACGCGCTCACATTAGGCGAACTCACGAACTCGACTTCCATCCCCCCCCCCGACAAACTCTCTCCCCGGGAATAATTCTCTTCTCCTCTTGTCGTGACCTCGAACGGACGCCGAGTCGAAGTTAATCGACGAAGCCTAATGTGCCTAGAATACCACACGCTGGCAATCGATAGACTTGCAGCTGATTCTAACGGCGCGAGCTAGGTGCAAGGATTTAATTAATGATCCATAATCCTATATCTCGATTACGTATTTCGCCTGCGGTGAGCCGTGCATGCGGACCTATCAGGGCATGCGAAATTGGTCGATAAACGGACTATAATGGACACGTTAGAAGGGCGAGAAAAACGATCACTTCGTCTGGGTTGTACGCGCGGCCACTACTACGTCTGCCATCGGATTTTCGACCATCCGATGCCGAATGCAATTTCAAATCCACGTGCCAGCGTGTATACGCGAGACATCTATCTTTGACACGGTATCGCCGGCAATGCCGAGCTGCGAGATTGTACAGCTTTCCCCGCTGTCTGGATCCATGTTCGTGATTGTATGTAAATGAGCGGAAACATGCAGGCTACGTTGCATGCCTAGACGTACGACGACACACCAAGCGGGCGCTCTTTCAATGATCACAATGACGCCATCCCTCGTGACTTCGAGACGACGACGCCTTGTCGTCGTTGTCGTCGTCGTCGTCGTCATCTCGCGCTTTAATGGATGCGCCACGTTCGCTGCTAAGATGCAAAATTTATTTGTCAAGCAACAATTGCTCTCGTCCGATTGTCGCAACTACTCTCTAATTAGACTTTTAATTTGAATTTTCATTTCAAACACCCCGCCTTTTTTTTCATTCAACGCGAAACTGTCTCTCGATTCTTTAATTCTTAGCCTGAATTTTTCCAAAGTTCATCTTTAGACTGTCTATATCTGACTCGACATACGTTCATGCTGCTTTACTATGCTTCATAAAAAGACAACGAAATAATTTCGTTGTCTGAAACGAAAAATCTATGATTAAGAAATTTATTATTTGATATAATTTAGAATGTAATATCACAAAATTTTGAGGGAACGTGACAAAGGGGCACGATCAAAGGTCTCGTAGACGTAGACGCGCATGCTGGCTTTGTAACGTTTAATAACCGAATGGAATATACATTTGGTTAATAAATACACGAGGGTGTGTATGTGAGACGCAGGAAGGCTTAGTCGGTACACAGCCAGTGTCTCGAGAGTGACAGCGGCACCGTGAGAACAATGGCGAAGCTGAAATTAGTTGTACCGGCTCATCCCTTCTCACATTAACGCGCGATCCAGTCGCCTCGTATATATGTAATCCGCAAACGTTTCTGTAACCCGAGCGCCTGATATCG
Organism: Lepidotrigona ventralis hoosana; assembly: GCA_002806875.1. Taxonomy (NCBI): domain Eukaryota; kingdom Metazoa; phylum Arthropoda; class Insecta; order Hymenoptera; family Apidae; genus Lepidotrigona; species Lepidotrigona ventralis. The sequence goes on from NIPQ01090025.1 coordinate 15,248, forward strand.
AGCGCTATTTTCCGACAATGTTTAACACGTTTACTTATCAACCGCAGCTCCGCTGACAGCTTAATCGATTACAATAACAAAGATATTTTTCAAAACGCACCACCATCCAGATCGACGCGTTGTTTCGTAGCGAAGTCGCCCCCTTTTTCGTCAACTTCTCCCCCGATGAGAGCTATTGTTCGTAAATTGTTATTACGAACAAAGGATGCGGGTTATAATTCCGAAATCCTCGAGAGATAAGAGCGAATAAAAGAATCGTGATTAATCGTACCGTTGTCACTTGTACCTTGCTGGGAAAGTTAAATTAATTTTACTGTCGAATAACGCTAACATGGCCAACGAAACGATACAAAGTTTGACACCATCTGGTATGTACAGCGTTCAGCTTTTAATTTAAGAAACTTTGTCCAATCTTCAAAATTAAATCCAAAGGATCTGGACGTGTTAAACGATACGATCCTCGTGTCTGCGAGAGAAATTGTAGAACGGAGAAAGAACCGACAGATAACAAGACAAGAAACGACATGAACAAAGAAACATCGAAATTTCCTCAGAAGGAAAACACTAAAGCCGAAAAGAATGAAAAATCTTAGCATTGCCCAACGAGATGGCGCTGACCCGATCAAATTGCAATCCTATTTCCATCATGCCTCGGCTGTTTACATCAACGAAATCCTTGTTCGATCCGCAACGATATCAATGTCAGGCGAGGAAGGTGGTTCTCCCACCACCGCGGGGCGCTCGCGACAATTTTGGCTGAAACTATGATCTAATCCAGGAAGAAGACAGGGAAGAGGATAGTTAGGTATAGTCGAAGGGATTATCAATATTTACGCTCTTCCAGCGAGCTCGCAGCTCGGGTCGTTCCACCTGTTTTCTCCTCGAGAGCCGTGCCTCTCTGTAGCCTCCTCCAAACCCCTACGAGTACCAACCGCGGACGTTCTGTAGTGTAGTATCGGTGATCGCAGTAGAGCTCTCGAGCAAGAGGGTGCTCCCGACGTGGCAGAGCTCCAAATCCTCCTACGCTGCCACCCTCTCGCACCGCTGTCGTTACCACCACTCTCCTCGAGACCCTACCGCCGACCGATTCCTGGACCACCGACACACATCAACCTTCTTTTTCTTATCAAGAGAGGAACGTCCCTTTCCTCTCTATCTTCCTTACTCCGCACGTCTTCCACCACCCCGTGGAGTGTGGAGTGTGGAGTGATCCCGTCTTTCTCTGGCCACGGCTCACACTCCTCCTCCTCCTCCCCTGGCATCTCGTCCCCCCTTTTTCGGTCACCCGGACCAAGCTCGACCCGGAATCGTACTCTCGCCATCGCACCTTCATTGACGTTTTCTTCTTCCCTTTCCTAGACGAGACCACACTGGGCTTCACGAGTGTATCGGCCTTCGCGACTGTAGATCCGCAAGGGCGGACAGACTCCTCAGCGTTCCTCCACGAGTCGAGTACGTCCCCGATTTCGTGATTGAGGCGGGCCTGAAATGAGCTCCACGTGCACACAAGGAATATGAAACAACGTTTCTTCGAGCAGCCTAGCTTCGGGCTAAGCGGACGTTCATCTCTCTATCCTTTTCTCTCTCTCTTTATTTTTCACTCCTCCTTCTCTCTTCTCAGGTCGCAGTTTCGAGTGTTTTCCCTCGTTTTCTCTTTATCTGAGCGAAACCTACCATCTCCTCGCTTGGGAAATTGGAACGCGAAAATTTATTTATTACCACACAGGTTAATGCAATTCGAAAACTTGTCTGACGAGGTCGCAGTTTCGAGTGTTTTCTCTTTATCCGAACAAAACGTACCGTCTCCACGCGTGGAGAATTTGTAAGCGCAGAACGCGAGAATTGATTACTATCGATCTGACAACGTCAGAAAGAATATACAAACGATGATCGAATGGATCGCTCGAACAAACGAAATAAGCCAGCATCCGTAAAGATGACGATTGCTGGAAATGATCGCGACAAAGCGAGACCGTGCGGGCGGAGAAGATCGTTGAAAGAAGATCGGAAAGTCTGTGATCTTGGAGCACCGCTCGCGACGTATAATGACGATGTCGTTAACCGCGGCGCGTCGTCTTCCCCCGTGGACGACGTTCCACGTGAAAAGCGATTCTCGCGGGCAGAAGAGCGCGCGCTGCAGGACTAACAGGAATTGAAAACGCCGCGGATACTCGTGCGGTCGCGAATAGTCGTGTTTTTGCCGTGGGAAGCCGGGGGAGAATCGTCTACCGCGGAAACGAGGGAAAACGTGCCAAGTCATTCGGCTCGGTCTGACCCACTTTCCGCGGAAGCGTAAAACGCGCGCACTTTGCGACGACGATCCGACGNACGCCACACGAAACTAGAGAATTCCTTCAAAATTACTGAAACTATTGCGGCCGAAATTATTTCGAACCTAATAGATTGGGATAGGATCACTTTTGATCCAGTGAAACCGACTGAAGTTAGCGACCTATCAAAACCCGACTAGGACTATGCCGAACTCATAGAACCTGATTAGATTTACTACTATCCCAGAAAATCTCGCTGGTATTGCTTCGAGTCAAACAGATACGATTAGGATCGCTCTTCTTACTTAACCTGTATCAGCCCAAATGGAACACGTATTATATCAATCTTGGTTAATATGATTCCGAGCTCGTATTACCTGGATAGAATCTTCAAAGATCGAACTAAAATGTTTCATAATATTATTAGAGTAATGTCTATACCTAATTATACTATAACCACAGTACCAATGCATTAACAAACACTGCTCAACATTCTTAACGTTGAAAGAATTTCACTTGTTATCATAATTTTCTGTTCAAAATCGTCGCAAGAGAGTTAAGACTTTAAAAATGGTCGATGACATTTGTTGATAGCCTTGTCACTCCATTTCACCGAGGAAGCAAACAGATGATATTCAATCATGGCTTCCCCTTCTTTCAACCAAAATATAGAGCTTGATTTCGTTCCTGTAACTTCTCTATCTGTTTTCCGTGGCATTTCTGCTACGTGACCACGACGCGTTTGGACCCTACGACGTGTATAGAGGCGCTATCGACGCGCAGATGCTCTGACAACCGCCGACAGTATCATGGCTTGCGAAATGTCAGATCATCGACTAACCCTGCCCGTTCACGGTTCGACGCCTCGTAGATTGACATTGACGCAGGTAAATTTCTTATTTGAACCACTTTTTCCCACCCTTGCGAGAAAAATTATTGACGCGTGGTGAATGAAATACTTGTACAACTCCCGTGTTTCGTACATAATAATATGTGAAACACTCCGTTTTGATAAATTAGATCACTGTAGAAAATATTTTAGAAAAATTTCCAAAACTGCGATCTAAAATGTATATAAGTCTACAGCTGTTGTTACGTAATTATAATTCTAATTATAATGAGACTAATAGTATGATATACATATCACACGGTAATTTTTAGGGGAATGACAAGATCGTTATAATTCTTATGATATCGTTAAAACTCATTACGAATAAAATCAGGTATCTCATTAACTTAAATATATTACAGTCTATGGCATTATTTAATTGCGTTATTCATTCATACATCATTTGTATAATAGATCTCCAGATCCCCTTAGAAGTTCTTCGTCCCAACGATATTCTAAATACAACACTTGAGCCGAAAACTTCCGGCAGTCGCTGCAGGTGAAAATCTTGCGACTCATTCAAGACGGAGGTGGCGAACGTGCGAAACAGCTGGAATGAAAACGAAGAAGCTGCCCGCGACAAACGAGCGCGAGTAATTCTTCAAAGGGGGCGAAAACGACGTGGCGGCAAGGAGAACGTGGGCGGCTAGGCTGAAGTGACATTTCTGAAGCGAGCTCACAAAAGGCTGTTTTCTCAGGCCGGCACGCGTTTCACACGCTTTGCTCGCCCTCTGGTTGCGACCAGTCACTCATCCCGAACGAACGTCTTCCCGAATATCTCGACCGATCGAAAATGTCATCCATCGAGGACACTCTGCCCTTTGCCTGTCCCCGCTAACAACGTGAGACTGCGAATCGCTCGAGTCGAAGTTGATTAAAGGCGCCTGTAGGCGACGTCGCCTCTCAAGTGAAAACGCGCCGCCTCGCAGAGAAAAACCCTGGCCGATAGAGACGGGATTGAGTACCTCGCGAGTTGGTTCGAGCCTTCAGTCGTATATATCCTTTTATAGGGAATCCCATCTTTAGAAAAAGCCCAAAGCAAAGATTGTCGTACGTGCGAATGTGTAAGAATTGAAAAAAAAGAAAAAGAAAAAGAAAACGAATCTATTACCTTTTTTCTTCGATCGGCTTTTCCCTCCGGGCCTTATCTTACTTATCTTACATTACTTTTCAAGGACATTCATTGTTCGAAACTAGTAATTTCAGTAAATAAAGTACTTTATGTCAGTGTGACATTTTTTTCTTTCAAGTAGTATTCGAAAGCTATGAAACGAAACTATAGTCAGATTATAGATACTCAGTCAAAGGCTTAAGTTTAAATAACACTTAACGCGCCGGGATGATATTTCTTTCGCGGATAAATTCTTCTTTCGGCGTGGCGCATCGGTGAAATGCCTGTGCACCACGGAGACGTTTTATATAAAGGGGAAACTTTCCGGCGACCAACGAATTAATCACACGTGACTCCGCGCCGCGAACTCCGTAGCGCATTTAATCCGCCGGAATTTACCGTGCTTCGAAGTTTACGGCACTTTGGCACTTTCCGTGCAATTAACGTCGCCTCCAGCGTACTGTTTCTCCGCCAACGATATTTCTTTCTTTTCCTCTCTTCTCCCCTTTCTCTCTCTCTCTCTCTCTCTCTCTCTCTCTAACTTCTTTCTGCTCCCCGTAATTTTGATACTAACAAGAGGAAATTACACGGGGTCTTAACCGTTTTAAAACGCTGCGGCCGATGAACAACGATCGCACGAGCATTATAACGACCCGTAATCGTTCCGCGAGACAGGGTACCCAGAACAATTATGATGTATTTGTATTCTCTCCGCGCGAAGTGTTCATTAGTAGGGACGCAACAACAAGCATCGCTCTGACGAGAGTTACCGAAATTACACCATCTCCCAGTAATTTAATATAAATGAATCGACGCTTCTCCCTATCCTCCCGAACTCCCATCTCCCGAATGTGTTATCCGAAACGAAACGAGATCGTGTACCCGCACTCTGACGCAGAACGTGTACCCACAGGTTTGTAACATCGTCGGCGATATTCGCACCCTTGTTCCAAGAGCGGGTATCTACGTCTAATCGATACGCCTAACCTCTGACCTATTATCGCAGACCGCTGCTAAGTTCTTCGTAGATATCGTTGCGCAAGATTTAGTTCACGGCGGGTTCTGGGAGTAGTTCGATAAATCGCTCTCTCTCTCTCTCTCTCTTTCTCTCTGCTCCCTCTTCTCCCTTCGTCTAGGCACATACGTACGGTCAAAGGCACTTCCGCTCGGCGCACTCGTCAGCCAGCTCTTTTAAAAATAGTGAAACGGCGACCGACACGCGGTGTTCCAGCCAGATCGACTATTTCTCTCGCCGCTCTCTTTCTCGCCTCGACGCGCAGAACACGGTTACCGGTGCCGTTGTTTGATCGAAAAATCTCGCATATAGAATGTCACGGGAAATGATGCATCGAGAGCACTTTTACACGATAGTCGATGGATCGTCACGCACGGGGATAAGCCAAAACTTGAAAGGAACATCCGAGTACACTCGATAACGATTTTCTTTTCTTTTCTTTTCTTTTCTTTTTTTTTTTTTTCATGGAATTTACGCGACTGATGGAACAGATTCGCATATTGGCAAAAATATTTGGAAACCAAGAAAATTTCAACGAAGGAGCAAGGGAAGGAAATTTGTCAGACGAAAATTTCGGAAATCACCGGAAGATTCGAAGAACGAGTTCTTGAAGTTTTGATAGATTCGAGAGTCCCGGCGAATTCGAGGGATTTCGAAGGTTTCAAAGGATTACCATAACTCTAGGGATCTTGACAGGTTGATCCCGAAGGTTTCGCAAGATATTGCTAACATTGACGAATTCGAAACTATCGAGACACTTCGGCAGTACCGACAATCCTCAGTTCCGAGAATTTCGCGGGTTTCGGGTAATTCCGCGCCGCGAACTTTGAATATATCCCGCAGTTTCCAAAGGACGAGAAGTTTCGAGGAGTGTCCAAAAATTCAAGGGTTCCGGACGTTCGTCGGATGGAATTCGTTTGCGAGGATTGAAAGTTGAAAAATTCTAACAAGCTCGAAAGTGAAAAATATCGATGGTATCTAGAATCTTTCGGAAAGAGAAGTCCTCTTTCGGGTTTCCTAGGACTTGACTATACTCGAAAACCGCAAGTATAATTGAAGTAGCGAAATTTATTAAACTGTTAAAAGCAGCGGAACTCGGTGATACCTTCCAGGACCTGGAAACTCCTATATTCCTCAGAGACATCCAGGATCCCTGAATGTCTCGTGAAACTTGCGGAATCGCCAGAGCTCTCGAAACTTCCGAAATTCCCGGTAACCTTCGAATCAATCAGAGTCCTTCAACTCTTCCTCGTACTCAGACACTCCTTCAAACTTCCTGCATTTACAGTTCGTCATATGTATCGATACTTATCGACACATATAAAATCTATGATTTAAGACAGTGAAACAGTTGCAACAACTTTGTCAAACCAACGAGTGAATCAAAGTGGAAATCAGAAATATCGGGAATTCATCAAACTGATCCATTCTAGGATTGCATCGGTGAAAACAATATGAAAAATATCTGAAGAGATACGCAAGAGACTATTTAAATCTGTAACATTGTAATTGAATAACGCGATAAATCTGTAATATTTCTGAAATCAAAGATTTCTGATCGAAAATTCTAGTGTTAAAGACCAAGTAACAAAGTGACTATATACATAATGAAATATTATTAAACGATATACTCAAAATGTATAAAATATATATTAGAGAGAAGAAGAAGAATAAAAAAAAAAGAAATAAGTCATTATTGGCAACTCCGAATCTGAGCGGAGAAGAATGACGTTGAAAAAATAATAATAATAAATTCTCTACTAATGTCACTGTTACTGCTACATGTAACATTAAAAAGAAAGATTGCAGTCATATAAATATTCGACTAATAAAAGAAGAACTGAAACTGAAATGTTGCGTTAACGCAATGGTGGATTCTAATAGATTAACAGATAAAAGACTGCGTACAATATAACGCGGCATAGTGACGAAATGTCCAATTCTAGGAACATTTTGTGCACAACTACAGTGACTACGCGAACCGCAATCGAGAGCAAGGCATCGATTAACAGTGAAAGGAAGGTCGCACGAATTTCCACGATACCACCGAACTGATCCGTGATAATTGAAGCTCGCGCAAAGCCCCACTATTGTCGCATCAGTAAGTTAACTTTATCACGCGTACGGTCATTTATTTCACCGCGTATCTCGATCCAGCTACCTTTCACACCCTGGCGAAGATCAGACCGCTATGTATATAGACGAACGACTGGAAACGATATCGTTTCAGTTGCTACGATCTTGATCGAGCGATCAAAGCCAACGTCCAATTACGAACGGAGATCCAACAATGCTAAAAGATTTGTTGAAAGTAGCATGAACTTTTCTTTCTTCCCTTTTTTTTTTTAACTGAAATATTTGCAATTACAATGTATACATAATTCATAATTATAATTTCAAACCACGATATCGAAAGATTTCTCTTCAAAGTAGCGTAAACTTTTCCTTCTCTTGTCTTTTCTCTTTCTCCTTCAAAGTAAAAACATTTCCGTTTTTCATTTCAAGCCGACGATACTGAAAGACCGTAAGTTGAATGTAGCATACAGCTTTCTTCTTCCTTCTTTCTTTCATTAAAATACAGTATTTCTCGTCGATTCAAAGCCGATTGAGTGGCTCGTCGAACCCGTATCTACTGACCCATTAAGACAAACGTTCTGCGGTTTACGCGTCTAACCTAGCATACATAAGTCCCATCGTGCACGACAATGTTGCGCAAATCGTTGCAGTGTCTCCTCCATCCGGGATGAGATCCCTGGGAAACGCAAGATAAGAGTGGAACGATAAATTACTCGCTATTGGAGAAACCTCGGATATTAAAAAGCTATTAAGCGTTGGATATTAAAGAGGTATCTGTTTTCTGTCTCTCTTTTTTGCACGCCTTTGAAAATAATTATCGGAGGAAGAATGGACGTAGCCGAACGTACGGTGGAAATTTAATCGCCGGCAATGAAACTCTCGAATCGAGTTTCTTCCTCGTATTAATTAGGTTAGCATGTAAGAGTGCAGCGCGGCGTCGTTTAACGGATTATCGTAAATTTTAAGAAGGACTGAGAGAAACATCAATATCCCTTTAACCTTCTGCTTTTAACGTTGCATTTATAAAAATAGGGACGGAGAATGGAGAGGTAACTCGCGGTAACGAGTGCGCGTGCAGATTACGTCGTATCGTTGAATAAAATACAGCGCGGGCACAATATTCATTGAATGACAAACTCCGGTTTGCGCGTCGGCTCTGAAACACAATTATCTCTTGCCTCTTTTCACGTCATTGACCATTTAAACGCGTTAGCTGTTTGTAAGCATCGGACGCGTATATTTTTCGTTCAGCCGGGGATGCACGCAGTGGTCGTGCCACGCGGTGGATCAGCCACGCAACACTCGTTTGCCTGGCAACAGAATTCCGTCGCGATTCACGAACTTCGCGAAACGCAGTTCCTTATCGACGCATAAAAATTCGCGAGCGTTTGCAAGAGGAAAGAAGGAAAGAAGAAAATCCGGGGGACAGGCAGGAGAGAAGAGATGGAAGAATAAACAGAAAATAAACACAGCTCGAACTACTGGGAATCCGCAGGGATTCCGCAGCGTGCGCGGGGAAGAAAAAGAGATACAAGAAAGAGAAAGAAAAAAAAAAAGAAGTTTGCCGTGTCCTAAATTTATAGTAGTCGCATCGCTCTTTCATAATTAAAACGCAGTACGTGCGGAAAGCACGCGTACAGAGGGCTATAAAATTCTTTTTTCTTTCTTTCTTTTTTTCTCTCTCCTTTTCAAAGTTCGCCGTAGCAGATGAAACTTTAATATCCTCAACGTGGCTTAAACATCAGACTTTGTACCCCTCTTTTTTCCCCTCTTCTGTATCGTAACTCGCGGCACGTCAGTCATATTAAAAGTATTTCGCCCGAGCCGCGGCATTGTACACGCTGGTCTCGTGCCATCAGTTTCATACCCGCTTTGGAACTTCTTTAGCCCCTAGTGTGTGTGTATGTGTGTGTGTGTGTGTGTGTGTGCGCGCGCGCGCGCCAGTGCCCGCAACTTCTCTCAAAAATCGTTATCCTTTTTATATTGCAGAACCGGCGGAGGCAGTATGCTGAATGACGTCAACATCTCCGCGATATTGGACTCGTTCTCCGTCAGTTACGATAAAAGAGTAAGGCCGAACTACGGAGGTGAGTAGGGGATACGACGTCGTCTCTCTTCCTATTTTTTTTTTCTTTCTCCTGCCTATCGATAGTCTGATCATTCGACCACTCTCTGTGGGTAGCGTCGATATATCGTGCGCAAAACCGCAATCACCGAAACAACAACCGACGCGACTAACACCGCCGCCAGACTAATTATCGCTTACCCTACCGACTTAACGAACCTAACGACCTAACCATAGAGAAATCAGGTTTTGCCTACGATGTTCGATTACTTTCGCATATATACCTGCTTACTCGTCGCATCTCTGATAGTCGTTGCACGGACTGGGCGTATCGAGTGTCTGTTCTCCAGCGAACCAAGTATCATCGTTCGACGAGCTAACGTACAATTAACAGATCTGAACAAAATCAATAATCGTCTACGAAATAAAATTTCGATGCTTTAAAACGCGGTGGACTTCGACGCCTAGACTTCTTGGTTCGCTGTGAACGTCGAACGAAGATTGCAACAACGTGTGCTTGGATTCAAATGGAATGGGATTTATGATGAAAGTGAATTTGCTAGACGGCGGTGCTGAAACGATGGCTTCGATGATAAAACAGACGGACACTGCAAAGACAGTGATGATGAGAATTAAGCAGCGAAGGATGAACGATCAAATTAAATCGAGAAATCAAGTTTTTAAATACGAGAAGCATGTTGTTTTTAGCGGATCGGACGCGAGCTCCATGAAAACGTCAGGATAATGAACGAACACGGTCCGGAAACGGTTGATCGGTACGTGACAAAGGAATAGAAGCACGACGAGAACAGGAAAGAGATAGAGAAACGCTTCGGGAAATATTTTTGACGCCGCTTACTCTTTCGCCGCGAACGATACAGAAAAGAATATTCGGAACAATGGGGAGCAACCTCTCGTGAACGTGTACTTTTTTCCGTGTAGTGGAAAAGCTCCCCCGGATACGAACACGGGGGAGGATGAAAAATTCTCTGTTTGTCGGTCGCTCCCGATCCTCAACCGACAACTAGTAATTCGCTGTTTCATTCATTGCTTCACTGATAAACAATTTCAAGGTGCTTTTGATAAATGTGATGTTTCTTGGAAAGAGACTGAGATAATAGGTCTCACTTAGAAGAAGAATCGTGCCACCATCTGTCGATAAATTGGAATTCGATTGAACTCGTTTTCATTCCACGGAATTTTCAGAGTTCGGTATTTAGAATTGTGAAATAGGATATTGTCAGAAATCAATCGTAAAAACAGATTAATTTGATCCCATTCGTGAGCAATCCTTACACGGTTTTAGACAAATACTCGTGATTCTTAATTCTGTCACATTCTGGTCTAAAATATCTCTTAAATCTGAAAGATATGAAAGAGTTGTTATTAGCCGTTTCATATTAGGCCATTCTTCAAAGCATTAAAAATCTTTCCGTTTACCGAAGGGAGGCCAAATTATAACAAGTTCAAAGAACACGATTAAACAGTATAGCTTCAGAGCGAGAACGTTGCCAAACAAAGAAAAGTACGCGATGTCTCTATCGATTTTTAAAACGTAAATCGTTTCAGAAGGAAGTTTCTCAGATCTGGTAAACCATGGTCGAGACGAGTGGGGAGATGGGACGTCCAAGCTGACGTGCAAGAAACCGACAAGTGAAATTTGTTTACGCTGAAGCGAAAGAGTGGAATCGACGGCGTTCGCGAGCAATCCGGCAAAACCAGATCGGCCGGTTTTCAATTCCGCGATAAAGTCGAATTTTCGACCGGCCCCGTGGAGGCAGGGCGGGGCTAGAGCGCTTCGATAAAACTTGGATCGATGCTGGGACGCGGCGCGGGTTGCCACGGGTTACCGTTAACGGCATCTCTCCGCTCCGACCATGCTCCGACCATCCGCACAGTTCTTCACTTTCGATTACAATTTCAACGTTGATTCAACGTCAGAGTCGGTCAGCCGGTCTTCTCATCGCCGGCGTGCACGCTCGTTTAAAGCGGCCCGTTCTCGGATTTCCGTTTCGCGGTCGTGGCCGCGTGTCATGACGGTCACGCGCGCGGAACACGAGAAAAGTTGCTCCGCTCGTGAATCGGAGTAACTCGCTGCACGCGTCAACTTCTTCGAATAATTCGCTGAATTCGAACGAGATCAGACTGTCGGACCATTTGAGAATCAATTGGAATTTAGAGAAGCGTCGCACGTTAGGTGTTTAACGAGAATCGCGACTCGGTCGGTATTCGGATCAGTTGAACAATTACTCGCTAACTATCAGCTAACAACACTCGAGTTAGTCGGGCAATCGCTGGTCAACCGAGATCGTTCCGACCCTAGGAGCAATTAGCTCCCAATCAGAATTGAAGCAATTGTTCAGAGTTATCTCGGCCGTTGCGAACAATGTTGGGTTGTTCGTCGAAGAAATCGACGAAGCCGATTCGTAGAATTGCCTTCGCGACGTATTTCGCCTTCAGGAAATATTACGAGATATTTCGAAATTGAAGATCTTCGATCGTTTCAGATCATTGTTCGTTAAACAATCTGGTCAAAAATACTGCTCAGCCAATCGAGTTAAATTCACGACGAAAATATCGCAAAGTAGGGTGGAATCGGAAATGGAATCTGAAATCCACATGTTCGTCGGAGTAGAATGAAGAAGATGACTAACGAGATCGTTGGAGGGAATTCTGACGGAAATTTCGCTACACGAGGCGGCTGCCTACGTGTCCAGAGTAGGGGAAAAACAGTAAACAGCAACACGCTCTTTGCTTATTCGCCGGCAGTTGGAACGTGCGCGTTCATTTTCATTCCAGGGGCCGATCCTACGGCTGGGACAGTTCCAGGAGCGACTCCTGATGCTGGCCGCGAGCCACGGTGACCCACGGAGGCGTGCCACAATTGCGGTTTCTTGCTCTTTTCCCGCGGGAGACAATGTCGCCGGATCCCAGCCCACTGTCGGAAAAGTGTGCCGACCGCGCGCGAATTACTCCGTGAAACAGCTCCCTATCGGTTCTCTTGTTTTGCCTCGAGACGATCGATCCTCTTGGCTGTGCTCTAAGGTTACTTTTAGAACAGCGCCGCGGCGGACCCACCCTTCCGCGTGGATCATCCAGCTTCCTACTACGGAGGGATATATCCGACGAGCGTACATTCCCCAGGGAATTGCCAAGGGGAGCGGGAAGAAATACCATTATATGAAAATGACCCGTGACGCGGAACGGAGATGGTAAACACGCGCCGCGTCGTAAACAAGCAACCGATCGGTGGAATTTCATTCGTTGCTCGTCCGGCTCCCCCATCCTCGATTTCACGTGACTCACATCGCGATATCTCCGCGATGTAAGTCCGATAGAATGCATTATACCTTACCGAATTTATCGCCGCCCCGCCCGGCAAAAATGCCTATAAATCCCGGCGAGAATTTTCAATAGCCCGCCTTTTATTTCTAGCGCGCTCTCCAAAGCTCTCGAACGCCGCGAGTCGTATCGGTTTCCGACGCGACGGCGGCCAAGCCCGGTGCCGAATCGTCGAGATCCCCGCGCACAGCCTTCCAGACGGTCTGGATTTACTTGGCTCGTGGAATACCTACGGTTTTAACATTTAAAATTTAAATGGCCGCCGCGCTCTTTCTCGGACATTACGGATGGGTAAACGGGATATCCTGCATCCGCATCTACGGGGATAAATAAACTTTTTCCGTGACTCCTTTCCACTCAGACCGACCTTCATTCGATATTCTCCGCAGCACGGTGAAACTTCCCAGCACGCGATTCTCTTCCATTCTGGCCAAAGTTTACGTAAAAATGACGGAAATACGTGACGAGAAAACACGATCTGCGCGTACGTACGTTCTTCTGTCTTCTCTGTACTCTTTACTTCTCCTCTCTCGTTTCTCTCTCCCTCTCGCTCGCTCGGTTTTCTTAAACATCGCGTCGCCGCGACGCGCTCGTGTGTATGAGCGAGCAAACAATTCGATCGATGAGTGGCTACGTAATTCAATATAGTTCAAGGACTGTGGTGCAACGATGCGCCCTTGGGTGTTCGTTAAACCGCTGATCGATGGAGGGCGTAAAGATTCGTTGTTAGCTGTAACAATGTTGCGACGCGGAGCATCCTCGATGAAACGGTGTATCGGTTCCGGGAATACTCGGTCTTGCGAGCGACTTAATAAGGATAGGATATTGAGATGTCGAGAGGCTGATATCGAATACCGACAATTTAGAAACGATAACAAGTAGAGGGGAAATTGTAAGACAGCGTACAAGGCTGTCAAAGAAAGATGTAACAGAATCTAAAATCAATGTACAAAGTATTCTACTCGAAGGCAAACTCTCTATTGTTTGAAAACGAGCCGACAGTTTCAGGGAAAACTCTTGAAGAAGTAGCGAAAAGGGAGAATACATCTCGTTGCCGGGAAGAAAGCCGTGGAAAATAAATCTTGAGGCTCGAATAGAAAAGGGAAGGAATAAATTTTTACGCTTACTTGGACGAAGTCTCTTCTTACTTATCGTTGAGACACGATCTTTCAAAGCTGCGCGATGAAATTACGAAGAAAACTCACGTCGAGTGCTCAGTACTGCAATTATAAAGAAAGATGGAAAGAGAATAACAGAACGTGTATAACTAGTATCAGCAAGATCGATATTTTTCGTTGGAAATTCGTTCTCGACGATACCTGTCGTTTTTGTATTTTTCCCCATCTGTCTCTTGTTTTTTCTCTACCTCTCTCTCTCTCTCTCTCTCTCTCTCTCTCTCCCTTTTTTTTAAACGCGGGCGATTGGCTTGGAGAGGTCATACCAACGCATTTCAATTAACCCGATACCACGGGTCCGTCCGTTGCGTTTTGCAACGTGTACGCTGACCCGTCATTGTGAAATATGTGTCCCATATGGGACGTTCACCAGCTACAGGGTTTTAAAAACATCCCAGAAATGGAAATGAAGATATATCGAAGCAACGCGCGATGCCGCTGGCACAGCCGTTGTTTACGAGTCAACTTTATCGCGAAAATGCTTGCCCCCGTGTTTCTACCCTCCTTGGCCAACCTTCTTCGCTCTTATTTCTCGCTTCGTTCAGTTCTCAGTTCAGTTCGAATAATGAAATACTTACGGTCATCGCCGTAAAATAATCCGAACAATTTCGAAATCATTCGAAAATAATACTCGAACGATTTCGTTCGTTTGGATGTCAACTGTATTAAATTATGTGTCATGTTTTCGTTAAACTATCGAAACTTCGAGTGGCATAACGCGAATTTCTCGACAAGGTTTGCTCCGTAACATGAGGCAAGAGTTCGATAAATATGTGTTCTTCGAGAGTTTCTCACTCGGGCGACTTTCAGGTGTAAAGAAAGAAAGAATCGGTTAGATCGCTAGACGAAGATCTTATGTTTGTAGGAGAACCGGTCTGACAATCGAGCCATTCAATCGACAGGTTCTTTCTTTTCTGGAAGCCGCTATTCCGGCCACAAAAGACATCGAAATTCGATCGACGTTTCAGCACCGCGTTCAAAGTATCAACGAAGCTCTAAAGGAGATAACCAAGCACACGTATCGAGAAACGATGATCCTGGTGGTCCTCTAATCGAGAGTAATTACCACTTTCAGCGATCCATCCGACGTAGCGATACCACTCAATACCCATGACATTCCACACTCACAGCAAAAAAAAAAAAAAAAAAAAAAAAAAAAAAAAAAAAAAAAAAAAAAAAAAAAAAAAAAAAAAAAAAAAA
>NIPQ01090025.1:30459-53320 GCA_002806875.1 Lepidotrigona ventralis hoosana
ATAAAAATAATAATTCAGTGAACAAAAAAAAAAAAAAGCCATAGTCATCCCATCGTGTAACTTGTCCGCGGCCGGAAACGGCCGACTCAGTCTGACTAACCTTCGATTTCAGGTCCTCCTGTCGAGGTGGGCGTCACCATGTACGTCTTGAGTATCAGCTCGCTATCCGAAGTGAAAATGGTACTATACCTCTAGGTCTTACTCAGTCATTAACGCTGACAATCGATTACTAATCATTTCGATCGTTCGATTAAAACATCCCCCACCCCATTTTGCCCGAGCAACCATTTCTCTTTTTTAGTGCCCGTGTATTTGAAACAACGATTGCCGTCAATCGTTCTAGCCACGATCTTTCATGTACATATACCGACCACACACCATGCACAAACACAGAGAAACGACAAAACGAACGAATCGTCCACGTACACGAACACACGCCACGCACACGACAAAAGGGATTGCTCTCTGAAGCGTAACACGAAACAACGAACATTACGAATGCACACTCGCAGACACACTCACACCGGATGCATGCACGCGCACAGATGGAATGCACAGATTCTTCTCTCCCTGGAGCTCCGTGTTTCGCGTTTCCTTGTCGCTGTCGCGCCGTATAACATTCGCCAAAAAGTTGAACCCCACGCTATCCACGCCAATACCTTTCTTTCACGCGTACGGAGAGAAAGGAAGCTGGAACTAACTTTCGTGATTCGAAACATCGAAAGCGAATATCGAAAGACGAGAGATCGCGGGAATCGCCCTTTGAAGTTTTAAATACAATTTTCCAGAATGGTTCTCCGGATTGGATATCGCGCAATAACGTCGTCGCCGTGATCGATCGATCGTCGAGGCCCCTAGTCGCCGAGCGCAGAAGATAATCGATTAATTGCAGTTCGACCGCAGGAAATTCGTAGGTTTAATCTGGTTCTATCGCGGAGGGAAAAGGAGGAGGAATCGGAGTCTCTCGGGTCTCGGATAGGACAAACCGTTCGTCGCCAATTCGTTCGCTCAACCGCTCTCTCGCTCGATCTCCCGTCCTACGTGTCGAGGGACGATTGGCGCTTCTCGTCGATGAAATTAGTTCGGTTGCCGTGCACAGAACCGCATCGCCTCGAGCTGTGTGCTCCTTTGATCTGCTCTTCGTTTCGCGAGAACGCCTGGAACCGCTGCGACAATCGTGTAACACGATTACGATCAGACTTCCGCTTGACTCGATGTCCAATTCCTTGACACGCCGCATCGAAACGCCAATCGACGTGACGCTACGACGGTTCGCGAAATTTTCATCAAAAAACCTCGGAGTTTTATTTCTTTTTCTTTCTTCGTTTTTTCTTTCTTTCTTTTTTTTCGTCATCGATTTGAAACTTCTCGTTCGCACGACGAGAGAATTGATTCGTAGGAAGTTCAAATTAACTTTCGTTTCTTTGTGCTTCGAAATAGAATCTTTCGTTTCACATGTATATTTTTTTTACTAGGTTCATCCAATAAAATCCGTTAGTATAATAGTCAAGCCATCGTTTATTGCTTTTTTAACAGTTGCTCTTGAAATTTTTATTTTATTCGATTCTATTTTATCGAAAAAACCAAAATACAGGCGGTATAGCTGTATTTCCCTTGGTTTGTAAACAATTGAACATCATTCTCATTCGTTCGTTTCCAGTTGCAGTATCGGAATAAACAAAATACGACACAAATTTAACCAACTCTCCATCATTAAACACTGCAATCAACGTACTCTAATAATCTTTACGTTTAGCGCAAACAAACGTATCCCAGACAGAATAGTTTAAAGCGATGAGTGCGCGTTAAGTAGTACAAGTAAACGATTCGAGCGACCAACATGGCTTACCATTACAACGTCACGTACGAAACGAAACTGATTTTCTTTTTCTTTTCTAATCAAAAGCTATTATACTAAGCTTTTGATACTGTGCATCAGTAAGTCAATTTAGTTATCATAGTAGCGATTCGTGTCAATGTTAGAGTAATTGTGCGCGTGCATGTGGAACACAGCGACACAAGAAGATACACTGTAGTGGCGAGAAGCCACGAATAGAAACACAAAACAAGAAAACGACACCGAACCAAAAATGGACAAAGTACTATTTCGCGTGTGTGAAACAATGAAAGTGCTCGCAACCGCCAAGTAGGCTACACTCAGAAAAAAAAAAGGATCGAATTCTATATAATATCGTAGATAGAGAACGTGATAGTGGTCTGGGCCCGTGAATCGTAGTCCGGTTGAATGGTTTGTATCTGTATTACACGCATAGTTTCTAGAAGGCACAGAACGTTCTATCTTATATTTTCCTTTTCTTTTTTTATTTTTTCACTCTTCCTTCTCGTCGAATATCTCTGATGACCAATTTGTCTCAGTTACTATACTGTTCTTTGCATACGTATTTTATACATACACACACATTTTGAACGGCCTGAATCGTTCTGATCTTACGTTTTTTTTCCGAGTGTAGACCAAGTTATTACTCACTATGTCTCCTGCTTGTTACTTTTTTTAGCCTTTAAGCTGTCTGAAGCGTGGTCTGCTCTTGTAACGATGCGGCAAAAAAAAAAAGATCTTACGTTTTTTTTCCGAGTGTAGACCAAGTTATTACTCACTATGTCTCCTGCTTGTTACTTTTTTTAGCCTTTAAGCTGTCTGAAGCGTGGTCTGCTCTTGTAACGATGCGGCAAAAAAAAAAGAACGAACGAACACTTTTGTTTCCTCTCTAAGTAGAAGAATAGTATCTTGTTCAATTTTGGATATATATATTATATATAAATATATATATTACATACGCACGAACCGTCCCGTTTAGACCATTTTTTAGACGCTAGCTGCTATGCCGCGGNTTTCGAACGGTAATCGGGAATCGTTCTGTTCGCTTTTTTCATGTTGCAAAATGAACGATTGCTTTGTTATGATGCCGTGAATCAGAGGTAACACACGAATTTTAACCGTTGTCTGCGTACAGTGTACCTGTCACATGTACGGTAACTTAGAAACTAGCGGATAATCAGAGCGACCAAGGCCGGATGGTTTTGTTGATTGCAGGTCCACCAGTGGAGGTCGGCGTCACCATGTATGTCCTCAGCATCAGCTCCGTGTCCGAAGTGTTGATGGTACAGTTTGAATTCTCAAACTCTCATACAGAACTCACATCGACAGCCGTTCGTTCATTTCTTTCTGACTCTTCCTCTTCTTCGTTCGTGCGTGTACCGACGCGTGTACCCTCCGCCCCCACCCTCTTCTTTTTCTTTCATATTGTTCAGCGCGAAACTCGACTGTTCTCACCGTCGTTCGTTCATTTCTTTCTGACTCTTCCTCTTCTTCGTTCGTGCGTGTACCGACGCGTGTACCCTCCGCCCCCACCCTCTTCTTTTTCTTTCATATTGTTCAGCGCGAAACTCGACTGTTCTCACCGTGAGACCGTTCGCGGCGCCGAACACGATCGTCGCGCGCGCACGATCCGATCCGATCCGATCGATCGATCGATCGTTCGTTCGTTCGTTCCTCCTGGGACGAAAGAGCAACCAGGATCGATCGATCGTGTCAAGCGCCGGTACCAAACACATCATTCGAACGAATCAACTTTTCGAGCGCGCCGTTTTCATCCAACTATGCCGCTTGTTTCCGATTGTTTGTTTCGCGATTATACGATCTACGTGTGTGTGTGCGTGTGTACAAACGTTCTCGCCCAAATATTCGTCGCGTCCCACGTGAAATTCAACGAAAGAACAATACGGAACGACGCGAGACGGATTAATAAATATTCGTCCGTGANACGGCATCCTCGCCGTGAGGATCCGAGTGCGAAGCACAAGCGTTATAGAAAAGTGTTTACGTACGTGCATCGTACGCGTGTAAACGCGCCGAGCGAAATGACGAGAAGCATCGGACAAACTGGACTATATAATCAGAGCACCGTGTTCATGCACCGTGCGATTATGATCTTACGGACAAAGTGCACGACGCAAAAGAGCACGTGAGAGATGTTTTAAATTCACGGCAATTCTGTACGGGATTTTCGGTACGCTTCGACGACCGACGATTCAGCAAAGAAAAATTTTTCACACACGAAAGAGCATCGACACACCGGTCGGTAGAAAACTGACCATTTCGATTACTTTGACCTTGTTACGAGTCCATTACGAGTATGAGTCCAATTGATCTCGAGAGAGATCAATGTCGTATTTGGAAGATGAATCGTTACATTGGACCACGAGCGTTGTGAAATAAAACGACGGAAAATAAAGTAATCAATTTCACACTAAAGTTCCAACAACTTTCAGATCCTGCTGCATATCGTGTTGCTACTGTTATCGAGTTCGAAGTTCGATTAGACATAAGTATTTATAATTAGACTTAAGATTCTCTGTTCGCAGTACAGACTAGGCAGTGCATGTCGCTTCGATATAGCGTCTTGTAGCATGCTTGCATGTACTAGTGGTGTTGCTCAAGTAATAATAGTCTATATATGGAATACATATAATCACCATATACACGGTCCATGCACCTTACCGCTTTCGCGTGTACACAGGAATTACCCTCGCGTCGCGGAACTCCCCTGCTGAGATCGACCACGTCGACAGAGATCCGAACGGTGTATCCGAGCGATACACGGCACCAACTCCAACCTATATAATTTCTAGTTCTATCGAATTATCTTATCGTCGAAACTTCGAAATAAGGGTCCGAATTTCAGGAACAGCGTACAACGTGTAACCAACAATTCGCCGTTCACGCTCGCAGCTTGCTGATCTCTTTCGAATTATCGGACTCGCCAGCCCTTACGATGGTACTTAACTCGATAAAACTGAAAATGAAAAATATTTGACGCTCCGTGAGCTTCGTGTCCTTTGTTTCGTGTGCCTCGAGAGTTTCGGGATAATCGATCTTGAGAACTTTCTATCAGTCTATGGAAAATATTCTGGAAACAATGGGAAGGTTTTTAATTCCCCAAATGAGATGCAAGTGTATGGTGATTTATAGTACGATCGATGTACACGCGATGTTACTTGTCTTTAATAAGCGAACTTTTAATAGAGCGTCTTCGTTAACCAGCGAAACTTTAATCGTGTTTAAATGTGTTCCCTTGTAATTACGTCTCCGTTAATAATAGACTAATCGAGAAACTTCTCGATCTCGAATAATAAATCTAGCCATCGGAATCGGCTGTACGTTCGTTCGGTCACTTAAACTTTCTTCTTGAAAACGAGCTGCTCGACTCGCGAGTGGAAATTAACGACGAATAGCGCGCTACAGCGTTCGATGAATTTGCGATCTGGTCTCGCGTGAAATCATTTCTTCGTTTCTTTTTTTTTTCTTTTCTTTCCTTCTGCTCGACGAATCGAACCAAGTTCGANTTTTCTTTCCTTCTGCTCGACGAATCGAACCAAGTAATCAAACTTTAAACCAAGATCCTTGAATGTTTCAGAACGCGGAGCTCCTCTCCGCGAAAATCTATTTCTAGCCTGCGTTGAATTACGGTATTTTCATTCGGCGAGCATCCGAGTTAAAACGACGGTACTTTTAAATATTAAATACATTCACTCGCCGATACTTGCTTCACATAAAATCGTGCCCATTCAATCGCGCCGCGATTTCTTGGTCATGCGTGAAATTTTTGATTGAGCGTTTCACGATCTTCCGTTCACTTGGACCCGAACAACCAACCCGTGAAATCATTTGTTACGAGCGAAAATTCGTACCAATGCAGCGCCGATTGTACGAAATACCGAAAGTAGTGAAGCAATAAAAAGAAAAAAAAAACAAATTTTCCCTCGACTTCAACTCGGGACGTGAGACCTTGAACGTGTATTCACGAAACAACTTCGCGAGTAAAAGTATTACGAAAGACTGACGTGATACCACGCTTTGTTGAAACACTTGTACCACCGATCAAACGAATCTTGAGGCATGAGGTCGAAACGAAACATCGAAAGAGGACCTCGATAAGGTTACACGAGTGTTCAAGTGGCCGATTTAACGCGTTACGATAACCACGGCACGTGATGCCAGTGCGGAGAAGTCTAGCTACCTGTCGACGTCCACGATCTCAGTTCTGTGTTTCCTCTCCCATTAATCGATCGCTCGATTAATTACCTGTTTTAAACGATCGCGTCTCGCTTCACGTTTTCTTTCGTTTTCCCCTCCGTGTTACGTCTCGCTTGCGTTTCCCCCTGAACTTCCCCGTTTCAGCCCCGCGTCAATCTCGCGTACAACCGTTTCTCTCTTTTTTTCTTTCCGTTTTTTCTCTTTCTCGCGACGTCTCCGTCCTCTCGGAAAGATGCTGAACCTTCCTCCCGCCATGAACTACCCGCCTCGCAAACAAACAGAGAAAATACGATACACGCGAGGAGAACGAGCAACAGCGTGAAAGACGGTCGCATTTTTTCGTCGTATACGAGTGTTTCGTTTNTTTTTTTTTTTTTTTTTTTTTTATTCGTGGATACTCGCTTTTCAATGACAATACAGAGGACAATTCTTGTTATCGTAAAGACGTGTGTGCCACGAACGTGCAACGTATCGAATAAATCGGACTATTTAATCGATGCAGATCTATTTATTCGCGTTAAAGGGGAATGAGAGACGCGTCAGATGGGAGGCCACGCGTTATCCAGCCGCGATATCGGTTTGCATTCGCTCTCTTCCTCGCGTATCCGTTGAAACAGCGTTATTTTTAACGAAGGCATTGTCGAGTAATGCTGTTAGCCTATAGTCTATACAAAACGTGTCACGTTGCATTGTACCGGCGGCCATTGTAATTCTCAGACGATCGTGCCGAATCGAAAACACGCCGCTCTCGCGCGCCGTTTTACGACCCGAAATTCGACCATTCGAGATTTTACTTTAAATTTCACGTTCTTCCACGCTCTTCCACGCTCGGCCTCGCCGCGTCGTATCGTACCACCGTTGTTCGCCACTCTAATGTATTACGGCGTGTGTGTGTGTGTCTCGTGCCAGGACTTCACGCTGGATTTTTACTTCCGGCAATTCTGGACGGATCCGCGGCTCGCGTTCAAGAAACGAACGGGCGTCGAGACGCTGAGCGTCGGCTCGGAGTTCATCAAGAACATCTGGGTGCCCGATACGTTCTTCGTCAACGAGAAGCAGTCGTACTTTCACATCGCTACCACCAGCAACGAGTTCATTCGTATTCATCACTCGGGAAGCATCACACGTAGTATACGGTGAGTGACAACCATTCATTTAAGTACTAAGTCTCCGCTACCTAGAGGACACGCACGTTTAATCCGTTGCGATCTTTCGCTGCTTGTACAATGACATTGACGACTTTCGCGTTCAATTGCGAAAGTAGCCAATTAATTATTTGTCATCGCGTGTTCGTATTTTTATCGTCAATAATCGATGACCATTCTTTCGCGAAAAGACAAAAGTCTTTGGTCTCGAACTAATCCTCGGATTAAATCTGTTGAGATATAGACGTATATAAACGATTTCAACGCCAACGTCAGTTCGTAACGAAAATCTTTGGAAAGTACCCTCGACCTAGGGCCAATTTCTGCGAACACGAGACGCAGCAGTATTTCTCGTAGAAACGACGTCGACAAAAGTCGGCGAATCCTCCCCAAACGAAGGAGACTTTCCAAGTAATGGAATATATTTTCTGGCGTGAGGAGGAGCACGCGATAAAACTGCCACGTTCAGATGCGATTTTAACCCGGTTTCAATACTCCTTACCCCGACCATCCACCGTCTAAACATTCAAGCAAGCAATTGTACCAACGGCGACAAATTTTCTCCCCAAGCATCGGTCCTCGTCGCTTCTATCCCCTTCTTTCGTCGACATCAGGTCGTATCCATCCCCTCCGTATCCATCCTGCTTTAAGCCAAGTGTTCCGGTATTAACGGTGCTGCTATATTCAAACGATCCATGCATACCTAACTTTCCCTTACGTGCGCATCCTTTCATTGCTTTATATTACATTGCCTTCCGAATCCAGAAAGTGAAGGCCGACTCGACGAGAAAACGAGAAAACGACGAGAGAAACTGATCGAAAAATCGACTGATCGACGTGTCGACACTTAGACGGTAAATCTTATATTTTTTTTTTTTCGGACGAATTTTTACAACTCGTCACTTGAAATTGGTCTTGTGGAAGCATCGACAACACGTGGATTTTTGAAGTTTAAAGAAAAACGACCATCGTCGTTCTCGTTTGTCGCGTTCCGTACGTTGAGAGTAATTTTCTTGCATTTGTTACAGTTTAACGATCACGGCATCGTGTCCAATGAATCTGCAATACTTTCCAATGGATCGACAGCTCTGCCATATCGAGATCGAGAGCTGTAAGTACGCACGTGCGCGTGTATAAATGCATATACATATATACAATGCCGAAGCGAAGTGACGATATATTTGAGAAAAGTTCGACACCCTCGCCTCCGTCCACTGTCACACACAGACACGCTACATACGTTACATGGAAACATACGATCCGAATTAATCATCGGAGCATCAACAGTGTCGATCTTGCGAACGGCAATCGACGTTAGCCGATAGTTTCGAAATCAAATCGTTCTAAATGCGATTCCGCTTGCCAGTTTCCGATTCGTCAACGATTCGTTCTCGTCAACGAAAGACAAAAATATTTCATCGCGATAAAGGAAAAACCGTTTCGAATTGGGTCAAGTGTCGATTGCCGTTGATTAAATGCAACTCAACTCTACATCGCTTTCAACCCCTTTTTCAGATAAGCTCAGAAAGACGCTTCTGTCTGTGTACATTTGCGTCAAACGTGACAGGGTAAAAAGAACAAATTACGAAAAAAAAAAAACAAAACAAAAAAAGAAAAAAAAGAAAGAAAGAAACCTAAGAAAACCTCGTATGTTCTTCTTTTACACGCTCATACGAAATATCGTTACCCGACACCTTACAGCCCACCCCCTTCAACGCGACCAACCCGTTCTCTCTCTCTCTCTCTCTTTCTCTCTCTCTCTCTTTCTCTGTCTCCTACCCGAAACTTTCCCCGAGATCCACGGATAATCTTCCCCTTTTCCCTCTTTCTACTCTGCCTTCTCCATTCTCTCTCTCTTTCTTTCTCTCTCTCTCTCTCTCTCTAGCTATCTATCTATCTGTCTGTCTGTCTGTCCATCACTCGCCACTTAACACGCTCACTAACACACGAATCAGTCACACGATCCGCGACATCGTCGTGGATCACTTTCATTCACTCGGTCCACTCACTCACTCGCTCACTCACCCGCTCTCTCGCTCACTCTTATTGGGTTTTCTATACCATTCACGATGACTGTTACCAACTACGTGACATCGTGAACTTTGCCGAGCCGGACGCGTGCTCTCGTCGGAAAATTCCAATCGTGGACGCGAACAGAAGACGCGTCGGTAAACGCGACGCGACGAGACGAGAAAAACGACGTTTCATCGATAGATTGCGAATTCGATCGAATGTCTCGCAAGAAACATCCGATTGATTTTTACTTACTTAAACGTGGGTAAGAACGTAGTTAATTAATTAATTCCCTCTGGAGGGAATCGGGATTCTGGAACAGTTCGGCGAATTTCGATCGTTTCGAGTCGGATCACGCGTGCGGCTCGGCAACGAGGCACAGTGTGCGAACAACAACAAGAGCACCTTGACGAGAAGCGTGTCCGCAATAGCTGAGACGGGACGTCTCGATCGGGACGCTCGCTGTATACGCAATCAACCCTGACGTTGACTTCCGCACGAAAACGAGTCGACGACACACGGCTCGAATTAGACGTGCCGCTGCGTTTAGGCTGCTAATAGTGTTGCGAGAACGCATAGAGAACACGAGAAAGGTCTCGGTAAAGCGAGAGACAAGCTAACGCCCCTGGGTAACACACCAGTGTACGGTGGCACGTACGGGAGAGCTAACCAACCACCTTTCTGGCGTGGGTGTAGATGTTGCGGCTGTGGATCCCTCTATGCGTGTATGTGTAAGAGCGCGAATGGCCTGCGTGTGCGTGTGTATGCGTGTATTATCACACGAGCTCGCGCCGATTATCACTGCTGCAAATTGCACGCGATTATTGGGTGTGCGAAACCGAAAGAGGATGCCCGGATGATCACCCTCTCTCTCTCTCTCTTTCTCTCTTTCTCTCTTTCTCTCTTTCTCTGTCTCTGTACCTCTTTGCTCCGTCCAATTCGATCGACAAAAGTTTCTTTCATTCAGTGTTGCAATCCATTCGGGGATCCACAACGGATCAGTCTCTGAGTGAACGAATTCTTCTCGATCGTTTCGATCGAAGCATCGTGCGTATCTTGAGCTTGAGAGAGGCCTGGCAATGGTCGATTGGCCTTCGTGGATCCGCGATCGTGGAGACGAACTCGTCGTCTCGTTAGAAGACGTCCATCCATCGTGAACAATGTTGTCGACTCGTTAACGATAATCGGTCCAGCAGTCCGATCATTCAGCATCCATTAAATCATTGCCCCTGTATCAATTACCGTATAATCCGGCCAGCCATTTCGATTTCTCGGTAACGGTACAATAATATCGACGCACAACTAAATCACGACGATGTTGTTTTCGCGTAACGATGCTCAAGTCGAGGATCATGTACGTATATGTACACCGGGTTTGGAACCGAGGAGAAACAATCGATAAAGAGCAAAGAAAAGGAAAAAAGGAAAAAGAGAAAAGAGTCGTGAAACGCATCCGGTGCCTTTGATTATACCAGAAGTCCAACGGAGATTGGTAATCTATACCGGGGACAATGGAAAAAGTTTCGGCCTAACTCGTTCCGGCTAAGAGATCTATATTAAAACTCAGTCGTTTGCAGGATACGACGAAAGGCCGCCGGAAGTCGGACGCTCGAGATATCAAAGTAACTTGACCAAGTTCGTTGATTAGTTTCGCGGAGTAGAAAGCCGGATCGTGCCGTCGTCCTTAATTGCTCCAGCCTCGTCCCCGGCGAAATTATTACTGTCGTTAGAAGTATTTCTGTTCCGATCTGTCGCGGCCCGTCCACCCCTTTCCTCCCTTCCCTCTCCCTCCACTTCTTTCTCTCTCTCTCTCTCTCTCTTTCTCGCAAAATGGTAATTAACAACGATTAATATCAAGGCTGCGACGCTACTTACATAAATGGACGAGGCATCGATCGTCGATTCCAGCCGTGCTCGAAACATTCGGCAAACATTACGCGAGCATTCCGCTTCCTGGAAAATGATGTAAAAGCGCGCTTTTAGTAAGAAGCAATAGCGTAATGGCGGAAACGCGTGCGAACGGGACGCGAGTAGATTCGAATCTGTCTGTAAAACAACGAGCAATTATAGAAAATTACTCGATGGCGTTCGACGATGCTCGACTCTCTCTCTCTCTCTCTCTCTCTCTCTCTTTCTCTCTCTCGTTTCTCCTGTCGGTCGCTAATGTTCTCGCGTAATTTACCTTAATTTGTACAGTTTCATTCGCCTGACCACGTTTCACAATCCCGTCTAATGAAAACAACGCCGAATTTCCGATCGGAAAGCGGCCACCTTCGTTAGCACGAAAATGAAGGATCGTTGTCAATCGCGTTGAACAATANCGAATAATTCGATCGTCGAATCGAATCGTTCCGTGAGGTATAATCGCACACGAACGATCGTTAACGTTAGAAAATTGATCGAGCGAATTCGATCCGGTCTGAATGGGATCCAATAATGGCATACTTTACGAACGCGAATATTGCAAACGACCATTCCACCGGGAGTAAAAAGAAGTTAAATTCCGTGTTCAGAATTCGTGTCACTGGTAAAGCACAAAGCATGCGGCATCGGGCATGACGTACAAAATTACGTGGCACGAAGCATGCGATTGTATATGCTGATGCATGTATACATATATGTAATATGTATTTTCGTGTGCGTGTACGTGTGTGTACGTGTGTGTGTGTGTGTGTGTGTGTGTGTGCGTGCGTATGTGTTGTGTGCGCGATGGGAGCGCGCGCGCGCGCCCATCCGCCAAATCCACCGACGTATTTTCCAAATCCCGCACAAACCACCGCATGCCGAGGCACGAAACTTTTTTTCTTCGCTTCTCCATATCTACTTTATACACTTTCCACTTATCGTCTTATATAACCCGAACTTGGTACCACCACCACCACCACGATCCTGTATACGGTTACTCTTTGCTAATGTTGCCGGAACTATCCTTTTCTTATACCGGTATTTTGCCGGTCACCACGCTGACCTCTCCCTCCTCTTCCCTCCGCACCCCTTCAGCCCCGTAATGCTTAACGTTGCCACAATCCAGGACAATTTTTTTTTTTTATCGAGAGCAGAAAGGATAAAACAAGAAATAACCTTTCGACGCGCAATCGGTTTATACGCGCTACACGCGCGTACATCGGCGAACATCGGTGGAAAAGATATTTCTTCGAAAATGTAAAATACAAATGGACATGGAGTAATGACATTTCACTTTGACGAAGGTCCCGTTAAAATCTAAAAGAAAAGAAAAAAGAAAGAAACCATTATATCGGACGATGTGTTTTGTTTAAAGCGCGTCGGTGTTGCGGGCGCGAAGAATCTTTTGAAAAGGCAAACGCGACGATTTTGATTTTGGACGAAATTGGAAAAGCAGCGAATCGGTTAAAAAAAAAGAGAGAAAAAGAATAGTTGAAAATTAGCGAAACTCCCGCGACGATTGAATTAGGCGATCTCTTGGCTGAAAGCAGCCGGTTGAACGTTAACGAGAGAGACTCGCTCGTGCATCGGGAAACATCGGAATCAGGCTGGCAATCGACACACGCCAAAGTCGCGAGCATCGTACAGATAAATCTGCCGAGCGGCAAAGCATTCGGCCCGCTGGGGCAGAATTACCGAGGCGAGGCATTTACCAGCCTGAAAATGAGCAAACAGAACGGGAAACGGCGATAGTATTTCCGTGTTCCAAAAACAAAAGCAGTTAATCTCGAATACTCGGTCGTGGGGATCGCTTAATCCACGTTTCGCCGATGTTCGCGCAATGTGGCCGACGCCGCGATGGAATGCCACTTTGGTGCCTGGAATGCGATGTAACGATCGTAATCACCTAAGATTCAGTTACGGAGGAATGTTTCTCGGGCCGGTATGTGCACGCTCGAGGCCGCGCCGAGGAATTAGAGGAACATAAATAGGTGCGAATTCCGATCGATCGCAGAAAATTCACCGTCGATCGCGAGGCAAATACATACGACGTTCTCGGTGCGTTGGAAGCGCGCGCCTAACAACGAGCGGTTAAGACCGGCAACGCTGTCCCATCCGCGTTTCGATAAATTATCCCCCGATACACCGGGGCATATTTGTCCATCGTCCGGTTATTATTTATCCGGATATATACAACTCACGTTCCTCGCGTTGGCCTCGATAGCTCGCGTACCGTTCCCCCGTGCGAACGAATTTTTTGCGAGGAAAATTATGGACGTATGGAAAGTAAATCACCGGGACACACCGGAGGATAGCATTGACGGATAAACGCGAGAATTTGCGAGAATTTGCGAGAATTTAACGACGATTAAACGACAGATGAAGTTGCACTTCCCCAACACAGTGGGGGAGAGAGGACTTTTTATGCGTCCATAAAAGACGATTACAAACGCTGCACACGCGCAAACGATCCAAAGTATCGTCGCGTTTTTAATCGCGTTCGACGAATTGGCCGAACTGACTGGTCTGTCGCCAGTCACTCCGGCCGACCGATTTATATCTTCAACGCCTTCGAGCTCGATTACGCCAACGATTTTTTGCAGCGCAGAAACGCACCTTAAGCCGATCCATGCGTAGAAAATAGAATAGAAGGATACGAGAGTGATACGAGTTGTACAAAGGTGTTTCATATGGATGATGTAAATAATAGCGATAGACACTTTCATTGTGAAAGCGGTTTAGGGTGCTAGATATAATTTTTTGCTTATATCTTACGTCCTTGTCCACTTACGACAATCCGAACCTCCAAACTTTCGAACAGTTTCACCCTGTTCACACCCCTGTTCCTCCGAAACGTCCTCTTAATACCAACCACACAAAAAACTTGAGTGTCTAATTATTGTATGTTAGAGCGAAGATATTTGTGTTCTTGTTCTCCCGGCAGTTGGATACACAATGCGCGATATTCGGTACAAATGGAACGCCGGCCTACAGTCGGTCGGCATCTCGAACGAGGTGGAACTACCGCAGTTTCGCGTGCTCGGTCACAGGCAACGACATTCAACCATACACCTATCTACAGGTAGATATCCCCCTCTTATTAGTTCTTCCTTCTGAACTTCGTCCAAAGGGCTCGCGCAGATGATTAAATAATTATTGTAACATAATTGTCACACGCGTGTACACGCCCGTTATGTACAGTACGATATGTGTGAAGCATTCTATTGTTCTTTCCTTTTCCATCATTCTTATTATTTTTTTCTTAGACGTGTGTATATATATATATATATATACATATATATATTATATATATATATATAAATATTCTGACATTTTCCTTTTCTTTTTTCATTTGATTTTAACGTACTTTTCTTTTCTTTTTTTCTTTTCTGTTTATTGACTCGCACCGATATGCACCGATCACCGTGTCGCCTTCTACCGCGAACACAATCGATCGTTCCGATCAAGGAAGAGCTTACCCGCTAGGACGAAACCGTCCCCGGGGCTAACTCATTCGACCGATCGACCATCAATCGACTTCATCGATCTTTATCTCCACGGAACAAAGGACGAAGACGAAAACTCTCCCAGTCATAGGAATCCATCATTCCCGATTTAATCCCTTATCACTGGTCAGAGGTCGACGACGTACTATTTCACTCAGGATCAACCCGACCACGCGATATATAACAACAATTTTCGAGATTACCGTGATATTTACATTCGAAAAAGAAGAAATCAGTACCGAGTCAACCTCCGACGAATCACCCACAACATCAGATCAAACCGACACGACGGGCTCTCAGAAAGATTCAGAGAAAAAAAAAAGGAATACAAAAACTTTTCCTTTTTTTCTCGATCGTCTCCGACGATTGAAAAGATCACCACACCAAAAAAAAAAAAAAANCTTGCACATCCTCCTGCGCTCGTGTTTGATCTTTATTGTTTCCCCCCCGTTAAATGGATTATCGTCCCCGATTGAATGGTGATTCTCTCGTAAGAAAGGCAAAGAACGAATGAAGTGGGACAGATAGATAGAGGAGAGAACAGAGAATGAAAACAAACAGAGAAGAAAGGAACGAATAATAATGAGACCACGAGACACGTACTCCAACTCGAAGGAGAAAACACATGACAAATAGAGAAAATGAAAAAAAAAAAAAAATTAAACAGACACGTGTGTATAATGAGAAAGAGAGGGAAATAAAGAGAGCGGACTTGTTTGAGGTTTTGACGGGGGTGCGAGGTAAGTGGAGGCCCCCTCGGAGCTGAAACGCGTTTGAGGGCTTCCGCGAAGGTACGTACCAACCGCGGGGGGTCTCTCTATTTTTTCAGTCGGATACACGATGAGGGACATCCGGTACAAGTGGAACGAGGGCCCGAACAGCGTCGGTGTCAGCAACGAGGTCTCCCTGCCTCAGTTCAAGGTCCTTGGTCATCGTCAACGAGCCATGGAGATTAGTCTAACTACCGGTAACGTATGAATAGAACCCCACCCCCACCAACAATAAAAAAAATAAATAAATAAATAAAAAAAGTTAATAACTCAACCCTCGCTTTTAACGGTATGGGTAAGGTGGAGAGACACGTTTGCGCTATCCGATGTCCGCAGCCACGATATCGCTCGCAGCAACTCTACGTTGAGCAATCGTCGATCGATCGATCGATCGATATCTCTCTCTTTCTCGCGATCTGGCCCTCCATACGATCCAATACGAATGTTGAGAAGACATTTTTAATTCATTTCGTCGTTACTTTTCATACTCGCTGCAATAGATTATTTATCTAATTATTCCTAACTTCTACTTCAATGATTTCAGCGATTTCCTACTGATTTCATAATTTTCAGTGATTTTGATTATTCTGATCATTTCTAGAAGTTCATACGAATGGTGATTTGTGAAAGATTCCGCGCATTTAAGAAAAAAAATGATTTCAAAATGACGGAGAGGATGACGATATCTTAACGAGTTTCACCTTGAAACCGTGCTCTTTCATTAAAGCTCGACTTAATATCTTCTAAGTCAAAAGACACGCGCGGCGCAGTCGTCGTTCGCATCGGTACCGACGCATCACGCGAATAATCTCACCGCAAGACACCGCCATCGTTACCCTCTTCCGCGCAGCGGAACTTCCCTTCTTTGAAGTTCCATCTGCTCGAAGCTAACGACCAAGCTCATAACCGTGAGAGCCGAGCAGCAATCAGACCAACCAGGCAAATCCCATTTTCCTTCCGTGAACGTCGCTGATTCTTCCCCCGCGAGTCGTAATGGAGACGATGCAAAGGAAGATGCACTGCAAACCGACTGCAAGCAGCCAGGCAACAACTCGATTTTCTATCCACGCCGATTCCTCGCGCTTCGTCTTTTCCGCCTGGCTGCCGACCGCCTGCCCGCGTTAAACCCTCTTTTCACGAGCGCACGCGATACCCTCCGTATTATATTATCGTGCACACGCACCAGATCCATCAACGTTACGAAAACTTTGCCCCGGCGACACAACGAAGAGAAACGACGAGATGAAGGGAGAAAGAAAAAAGAAAGACAGACAAAGAGAGAAAGAACATTCTCCCTGGCTTTCTCCCTGATAGTAGATATGAAATATCGTAGGGAAGTTGTACAGGGGAAGATGAAAGAAGAAAGAGAGAGATACAGATTGTAAAAAAAAAAAGGGAAGTATGAAAAATGAAAAGGGGCCAGAGTGAAACAGGGAGACATGGAAAAAAAAGGAAGTGACGACGACCAAAGGGAACAGAAAGAGACATTTCATGGCGCCTCTCCGTCCCCCTGTCCTAACTGTCGATCTTTTAATCGTAGGAAATTATTCGCGGCTGGCCTGCGAGATCCAGTTCGTACGGTCGATGGGCTACTACCTGATTCAAATCTACATTCCCTCGGGCTTGATCGTCATTATCTCGTGGGTGAGCTTTTGGCTGAACCGTAACGCGACCCCCGCTCGGGTGGCCCTCGGAGTAACCACTGTGCTCACCATGACCACCCTTATGTCATCAACGAACGCGGCATTGCCGAAAATCTCCTACGTCAAGTCCATCGACGTTTATCTGGGAACGTGTTTCGTCATGGTGTTTGCCTCGTTGCTCGGTGAGTATCCACTCGCGTACGAATCTTGTTCGTTCTTCATAGCACGTGACCTTTATACCGCTCCGATTGTACAAGTTCTTTCATTTGTATGATTGTTACACGCGTTTATGCGTGCGTTTAGTATATCTTGTTTCGTTATCTGCATTGGTTCTCTGTGTTCGTAGAATACGCGACGGTGGGCTATATGGCAAAGAGGATTCAAATGAGAAAGAACCGATTCCAAAAGATAGCGGAAAGTATGAAGACAGCGAGGGAGAATCCAGGACCACCTGGAGTACCCGGTGATCACGGAGATCACGCGCCTAAGCAAACTGTGAGTGTAATATCGACCAACCTGTCGCGCCCCGTTTGTCTTTCGTTCCGAATTAGAATATTTCTGTTGCCATCGGCATTCCATACGCGTTAGTATGCCTTTAGCCACGTAGATTAATCGAACAAAAAGAGAAAGAGGGAGAGAGAGAGAGAGAGAGAGAGAGAGAAGAAAGCAATTTCTAGTCGCTGTAGAATAGCCGTTATCGCAAGTAGCGATCACCTTAGAGCTGGCAACGTTATTTTCGCTAGTCTAGCATTGCCATTTTATCGTCATGTACCATCGATTATTTTTTGCTACTTTTTTGCAAGTTCCAAGTTTTAACGTTACACGACACGAACGTGGTTACACGACGGACCACGGGGAACTCCGAGCATGAAGTTTGTTCACGATTCAAGTCGAAGGCACGATCTTCACGGGGGAAAAAAAACAGAGAGAGAGAAGAAGAAATGAAATTTTTTTTTTTTTTTTTTTTTTTTTTGTTCGAAAAACGAGTGAGCCGCGAAAGGTCAAAAGCTAAAAGGTTCTGCGAAATGAATTCCCATTCGGTCGTGAGTCGCGCCGGCGACGGTGTTCGTGCCCGGACATGCAATGCACTATAAATTTTCTTTTAATCTCGGGGATTGTGAAACGGGAACGAAAAATATTAAAGGGAACGCAGGATGGGAAAGGGGGGATGACCGAGGGAAAGACGAGAGACAGAAAGAAGACTGGAAAGGAGGCGGTGCCGACGGATGGATGGCACTGCGGTGCCGTCGCGTAAAACGTCGCGTAGGATAACGCGTTTTAATTAATTCTCTACTGAATTAATTACTCGTTCTTTGACACGTCTTGCAGACCGCGGCGCGCACTCGGATATAAACAACGCTTCGTGTCGCAACGGCTCATTTCATCGGCCGGTATTACAGCTTCTGCAGAGAGAGAGAGAGAGAGAGAGAGAGAGAGAGATAGTGCGCGGCAAAGGGTAAAAGAGCGAAGGGCGATAATGAAAATGACACGTAGATAAAAGCACAACGACGTTGCCTCGGTGTCTTTCCTCTCTGTTCTCTACTTTCAAACGTGATTAAACGCGAACGCGAAGCTTACATTTGCGCGGAATCCGCCTCGTATACCCGTTAGAATTCAATTACATTTCGAGCCACAGATGAAAAATAAAGAAGTCGCGTGTCATAGATCTGAAAGTAAGGTGAGTCCCTCGGAATTTGAGGTCCACAATGATTTACGGAAGAATTTGAACATTGACCGTCAAATGTTTTGCGTATACATTGTATGTATTGTATAAAACGAATATACGACACAGTCTCGTTAGAACGGGAATAAGACACGACAGTCGTGATTATTATTCGACTATTCTCAAGTCTTCAGGTTTGTTCTCAAGTATCACTGATTTAATCACGACAGTCATTGTCTCGTTATACTGCTAATGAAATCTAAAAATACATTTCGTACAATACATACAACGTATTCATAAAAAGTCTACAAGCGTTCAAATACTTTCGTGAACCACTGAGAAAGAGAAAGATGAAAAACAAGACAGTAGAGTACGCGTTTGTCCATCCTCGATGTCGCATGCCAATTTACCAAAGTAAGGGGTTCTCCTCGAAAAAGGACACCCCACGCCGAACTGCCGTGTCTCTTGTAAGTGGTCCCGTGTTGTCCAGGAGGTGCGGTTCAAGGTGCACGACCCGAAAGCACACAGCAAAGGCGGAACGCTCGAGAACACCATAAACGGGCGAGCCGACGAGGAGGCAGCGCCGGCGCCGCAACATCTTATTCATCCTGGCAAGGATATCAGCAAGCTTTACGGTACGATCGAATATTCTTCATCTGCCTATGCTATCGATTTACTTCGAGATTTTCCTTTTCAACGGACCTCTTTTAAACGGAATGTTTCAAACATTAACGAAAGAAACAAGTTTGTCTAATTCCCTAGGTTTTCACATCTTTTGGCTAAATTTTGGCAGTATAGCGATCGATAAGTATTGAGAACGCTTAGAAACAGAACTGACCAAAAGTTACATAGCGAGCTACGTAGAAAGATATTTAATAGTTACGAATTAATTCTACTCAAGCCTTTTCCCATCCACAGTCAATGGTAAAATTATCCTCCGGCAAGAAGTAAGACACAAATGTATTAATAGAAAAGTACATTTACATCACGATAATTAATTTCTTAAAAAAAAAATATACATATATATATATATATATGCTTGGATTTTCCGTTAAAGGAAACAAGATAACGCATAAATTGATTTTTCTTGCCAGGTATGACGCCATCGGATATCGATAAATACTCCCGCATCGTGTTTCCCGTGTGCTTCGTCTGTTTCAACCTGATGTACTGGATCATTTACCTTCACATCAGCGACGTCGTGGCGGACGATCTGGTGCTTCTCGAGGAAGCGAAATAAACGAAGGAAGAACAGCGTGTACGATCGCGCGTGTACGACGGACGAAACAAACGTGCGGTCAAAGACAAACGTGCGAAAGTATCGGAAACAGAGGGTGGGTCAGGGGCTGAGAGACCAGTTCGCAGAGAAGTTGGGACTACGAAATTGATCTCAGAGGATAATTAAAACAAAAAGAAAAAGAAACAAAAAATGAATATCCTGCCAGGATACTGAAAGTCCTAAGTGCGCGACGGACTAAAAATAACGCTGTGATTACTTCGACACGAGGCTGTACAAGCTAAACCGACATCAGCGTACCATGGATCGACGGAGTAGAATTGTAGAAGAAGAGGAACAAAAGAAAATCGAAGCGAGAACGATACTGAGGAAACAGGCAACTCGATCGCGAGCAACGTTTCAAAACGCGAAATGGAAAGTGCCCGGACAAAAGAAGTCGACAAGGAGGTAACAAACAAGCCTGCACCTCTGTGCTTCGTTCGAATAGGAGATAGAGACAGTGGCTGGTCAGACGCCGGTCGGACGCGTAAAACGCGCTGTGACTAACTTTGTGACATTCCAATCGTTGCGCGCCGATCGTAAACCTCCCTGCGACGTGATCTTCGATTCTACGCGACCCATCGCTGACTTTCGTCCCCCATGTTTGATCACGACGACAACGGCGACCGTATTACATTATCCACGATACGCAAGAGATCGAGAAATGGAAAACCGTATGAACCGTATGGCTGGCAGAGNTAAAAAAAAAAAAAAATACAGAATTTAGTCGATGTGTACCGGAATAGACACGAGAAAGAGAAAAATACGATTTACTTATACGATTTATATACGAGAGAGAGAAATAGAGAGAGAGAGAGAGAGAGAGAGAGAGAAATGCAACCCGTAAATACCGGACGGCCGTTTTTTTGTCGCGTGTGCGTGGTAAAAGAGCGAATGCAGTTTTTTTTCTTCTTTCTTTTTCTATCTTTTTTTTTTCTTTCCTCCTTTGGAAACTAGCGGCTTTTTCTTGAATACGTATGTATATATAAAAAGTCGGCGGACACACACATAACAGGAATAACGTCGTCGCTCTTGTCTCGTCTAGAATTTCGTCGCAAAAACTTCAACGATTTAAAAGAACCGCCGCCCCCATAGCGCGGGTTTAAAAACATCGATCATCACCGTAGATAGCGAAGAACCGATCCATCGTACACGTGTGTATACATACGTATATATATGTAAGCGAAGTCTGGTTCGATCTGCATCGAAATACACGCAAATACATCATACACACACTGCCCGACGCGAACGTCGTCATCGTATATAAGATAAAAAGTGATCTTTTGTCTGAAGCGCGATAGAAAAGAGGTTAGAATCCGTTCCAGTTGAACGTAGAATGTAACACGTGATCAGCCTTTGTCGAGATGCATCGATAGTGGTGGTGGTGATATGGTGTTTTTTTTTTTTCACACGGAGCGAGAAATATGTGAGAGAGATGATCTCGTCGAACGACGCTGATCGGCAATAATATAATATACATATGTACGTAGTAACGAGCCACGACAGATCAGTCGTGGCTGCCGTCACACTGCCAGCGAGACGAGAGAGAGCGACTCGGCGAAACATAATATGTACTTTTTCTCGCAATCGTTCATGAGCATCCATCGACGACAGACGAATTAGGCGAAAACGAATTTGGAAGGAAGGCAGAGCAGCGCGATCGGTCCACGCGAAAACCCGTAGAAATTATTAATTTTCTGACAATTGTACCGATCGAGGGAAAGTTTTCTTTCTCCGCGAGAGACAGAATGTGTGTGTGTGTGTGTGTGCGTGTGAGAAAGAGAGAAAGAGTGAGAGTTCTTTGAATCATTCGCTACCTCATCGAGTTTTCATCATTAATTAATTAAGAACGAAGACACGAACCTGGAAAAATAAAAGCGCATGAAGAACATAGATTTGTATACACACACACATACACACGCACGCACGCACGTGGTTGTTTCGCGTTCTCCTTATCTTTTTCTTTGTTATCCAGCAATTTTATTAGTTACGTTACCAAGATAGATAGAACGTGTGCCTTTGTAATAAATATCGTTCGCGATATCCTGTAATAATCGGAATTTTGTTATAACTTTCAGTTATTCTTCTTTATCTACCGTTGATTCGAACATTTTTCATACTCACACAAACACACACACGTTTCATTTTATTTTCTTCGTTCTTCTATTCGAGGTATATTATACACACACACACACACGTTGGTTTTGAGAATGTTATTTTGTTACTTGTACGTTTTGTAACCTTTATACGTGTATATATATATATACCTTTATACGTGTATATATATATATACCTTTATACGTGTATATATATATATATATATACACACAGATGTATAGATATAGTTGTTTTGTTTTCTTTGTTACAAAAAGAGGACGCGTCCCCCTTCGTGTACACGTGTTGTCCTCAGTGGGCGAAGAACCACTAGTAAACGCGCGAGATCAGATTTCAGCAGTTCGTTACCGACCGAGCGGGGGAGAAACGAAGCGCTCTTCTGGCTCGAGTCGACATTTGATCGCGGGACCATATCGACTGATCAAATCGAGAAAAAAAGACTACGATCCTTTTGCAATAGAACTTCGCGATGTTCCGACAACCGGTTGTGATGAATTCCTTCCAACGATTAATCGATGATTCGATTCGATTCTAATTAATACAGAACTGTCTGAGCCTTTAGGAGCTTGGAACTCGGTGCTGGTCCAGTGTTTTCTCGGTCGGTACGTCGACTTGCGGAAAAAAAGTGCAGAGCAACTTTTGTTCAAACTGAGGATCGTGAGATTGTTGTCAGCCATTATTGAAAGCGGGAAGGACAGCGTGGATGAGAATGAACGACGAAGAAGCATGATATCGAACTTTGAATTACAATCAAATTACAGCTTGAAAAT
>NIPQ01090028.1:0-30056 GCA_002806875.1 Lepidotrigona ventralis hoosana
TATACTAAATTTCACAAACAATACTCCCCGTTGAGTTTCTCTAGAAACAATTGTTTATCACAATTTTCACTGCCAATGATATTTCCATCCACATTCTTTTATATAACACCTGTTTGATACCATCTCACATTCCACATCTCTTACATTTAATGTGTACCAGATTATATATTTTGTGTATTTTATGTATTTTATAGCAAATCTCATATCGTCGCACTTTCATCATGTCTATGATATTTTTTATCATTTCCGCTATTAATATTTCTATCCCGTATTGCACATTTAGTATACATTATTTAATATCTCATGTTCTTCGTGTTTCATCATGGGATGATCCTCATCCCATTTCAATATCCCATATCCCGTACTCGTCATCCGCTTTCCTTTGAACTGTAGAATATTTTCCTATATTCCGTGTACCATGCTTATCCCACATTCTACATTATCTCCCCTTGTATTTCCAACTAAATATAACTTTCCACGTGTTATCTCTTTAGAATGATTTGTGGGCAAAGAAATCTCCAAAGGCGCCCATAAATTACCCCTGTTAGCTTTGTGGGAATTTTTGTGGGACTACGGAACTCGTTTTGTGGGAAATTGCAGGCCAAGAAATTCATTTTGTGAAATAGACAAATTGGAGGTG
Organism: Lepidotrigona ventralis hoosana; assembly: GCA_002806875.1. Classification (NCBI taxonomy): domain Eukaryota; kingdom Metazoa; phylum Arthropoda; class Insecta; order Hymenoptera; family Apidae; genus Lepidotrigona; species Lepidotrigona ventralis. The sequence continues at coordinate 641 of NIPQ01090028.1, forward strand.
CGCACAAATTGGCTTTGTGGGAAGATTGTGGGCAAAGAAATCGATATTGTGAGATACAAAAATTAGATTTATGTCGCATTTGTCCATTATAAAATCCATTCTGTCGCGTAGAAAAATAAATTAGCTTTGTGGGAGATTTGTGTGTTGTGAAATTCATTCTGTATGACAGAAAAATCAGATACGCTGAGAAATCACGTTTATGGGATATTTGCAGGCTACGAAATTCATTTTGCGTGATAGACAAATTGGCTTTGTAGGAGGAATGTGGGCTAATAAATCGATATTGTGGGATATAAAAATTAGTTTTATGTCGCATTTGTCCGTTACGAAATCCGTTCTGTCGCGTAGAAAAACCTGAGGTGCCCATAAATTAGCTTTGTGGGAGATTTGTGTGTTGCGAAACTCATTCTATATGATAGAAAAATTAAATACGCTGAGAAATCACCTTTGCAGGCTACGAAATTCATTTTGTGGAATAGCAAAATTTGGATATGCCCACAGATTAACTTTTGTGGATACTGCGTATCTTCTATGACTGAAGTTTTCTTATTTGAAGTGAGTGGACGAGAATACGAAGATGTGTAGAATATAGAATAAAAATAATATGACTCGAGAGTGAAAGATGCGGATGGAGATGGAATAAGAAATATAAGACATAGAATGTGAGATGTGAAATGTGAAATGTGGGATACAGAATGTACGATGTAGAATATTTCCGCAGAGATAATGGGATATTGAATACGGAATATGATTTGTAATGTGAATTGTGGCACACGTAGGATATAGAACATTATATGAGAAATACGCGACACGGAATATGAAGAATGAGACATAAAATGTGGGCTACAAGCTCGTGAAAGTGAATTCACCCACAAATAGCCCGCAAATAAAATGTAAGACACCGAATAATAAGATATGAATCGAATATAGAATGTTGCATAAAAATTGAAAGTTGAATGAACAAAAATGAGAATGAGATGTGAGCACAATTTTTGAACACCATCAACACGTTAGTTGAAATTCTCGAAAGAAAAGAAGAAGAAAAAGCACGTGGTCGACGTTCCATCGTTCCATCGATTCAGATTATTCAAAAGCGAGCGCGCTTCAATACGTCTGCGCGCGTACGTGCGCTTGCACGCGCGCTATTGATTTTTCTCTACGGCTCCGTCATCCGGGGCACATCTCGATTAGATTGATTAGCCGACGATGATCTCGATTAAACTGCTGTTTACACGGGGCGATATCTAATTCCAGCACCGGGACGATAAACGCGCTGGAATTACGGTTAATACGATTAGCCTGTTCGTGATTCGCGCAATTTTCTTGTCCGCCACGGAGATTGGCGCGCGCCCGCCGCGCTCGCGCTCACGTCTCATGGAAATCGCCTTTTTCTATGTTTAGCCGGGCAAGTTCAATGCACCTGCACACACCTCGCGTCAATTTCCTCTCTCGAAACCCTCTTGTCACGAGTTGGCCGCCTGCATTCCAGTTTTCACCGCTCTCGCCAGTTTTCTAATTCCTTCCCGCCCTCCTTTTGCCCAATTTAATAACTCACGCCCGCTATTATTCGCGTACGATGGCGTGGTAATTTTTCTTTTTTTTTTTAAGGAAACGTTAATATTGTCTCTGGCAAGGATTTAAAAATATTGAAAATCCTTCGGACAAGATTTTTCGTGGTTTTTAAATACCTGTGCACGATGGGAAATGTTTTGCCTGGGGTAGTAGAAGATAAATGATTTGCGAACTATTGACGACGAGAAATTTGTCGATGATTCAAATGAATAGAACTTTGTAAAAAGAAGAGCAACCCAGTTCGTCTCTCTTATACCAAAATCTCTACTTTGTCTGTGCCTAAATTCGCTTCTCTTTTTCTCAGAAATAATTTTACATCGTGTAGAGGGTGGAAAAATGACTAAAAGATACTTCTACTGTCGAAGATTGTGCGAATTCGGACGTCTGTGGAAACATTGAAAAATTTCTTCCGAAACTGAATTTACAACGATCTTAAAAGACTAATGTCTCTCCTTTGTAACGATTTCTTAATACTCACTGCGCGATTTTCTTTTTTTTCGTTGTTCTATTGAACTTTGAAGATTAGTGTTAACTTTTCATCGGAATATTGTGTCAAATAGAAAAATCGTCGAAAGTTTAAGCTAGCTGCCATAACTTTGTATAAAAGTATCGCAGAACGATCCGTCTAGGCTCGTTTTAAAGTGTAAAGACACTACTTCTATAGTGCTGAATTTCTTTCTCATGAAAGTGAAGTTACTTTCATACCCGAGAATTGTGCAAATTCGAACGTCTCTAAGAACATTGAAAAATTTTTATCCAAAATTAAATTTACAATATTCTTAAAGATTGAAATCTCCCTTTTTTATAACGAGTCATTGTTACACGATTTTTGTTCACTTGAAGCATTGTCAAATTTTCATCGAGCGTGCGGATAGTTTCTTGGGTCGTTGTATACAAATTATAAATAAACGGGTCTGCAAAACTGATATACTGAATTCAAAGAACTTGCGAAAATCTTCTTTGGATTCTGTACTTTGTACTATACGCAAGAAAATTATAAATCATTGGATCCGTGCAATCAATAGGGCACGTAACAATTGATAATAACTGATCGATTAAATAAAAATTCAGATACAAAATTGTATGAAACTTGTACGTATTTCTAATTATGTTGACCAGTAAATTTTGACCCAAATCTATTTTGTTAAAAATTAAACATTATTTCAACGAATGTTTCGTCCTACCGACGATAAAATTTTTAAATCGTTATTCGCGGATTTTCAAGGATAAATGTTACGTTGAGAGAAAACTAAGGGTCCAATTACGACGGTGCAATTTGAAAAGTTTACAAATCAATCCTCCAAATTAATCTATTTTGCAAACGAAAATTTAGTCAATTTATGGGCACTGAAATGCTAGCGGCGCGTAGCGGTGAAATGATGGAACTAAAAGCTATAGCTGTCCTTGTCGCATGTCACTAATGCTCTCCTTGTCTACGAATAAGATATGTGTCACCATCTATCGGAGATTGCTAGAACTACAGCGTATTACCGACAGTGATCGATACATGTGCTGCCATCTGTCGGATTATCCCTGCTTGTTCTTTTAGTTCCAATCGAAATTGAGAGGTGCTTAGATGGCAGCAACATCGTAGATAAAGAGCGCAGTAATGTTCAACAGAGTTATATATCGCGCCGTGAAAGACAATGAAGGCCTAAGCGTGCGACAAAGAAAGCAACATACTTTAATTCCATCGTTTCACCGCTACGCGCCGCTAGCATTCAGTGTCCATAAATCGACTAAACATTCATTTGAAAAATAAATTAATTTAGAGAATTGATTTTTGAGATTACATCGTTTTAAATAGATCCTTAGCTTTCTTCTTACACCCCATTTAACTTCTAAAACGCATATGTAAGTGTTTAGAAATTTTTGACAGTAGACAGATGAACTCGCGCCAATAATATTCATTTTCGCGCGAACATTGAATTCGAAATTTGAATTAATATAATCTGTAATTAATATAAACGACAAGTTTCGCGTACAGATTTGAATACGAATGACCATTTATTAAGTGATTACTTCACGTTCCTTCGGACTTAATTTCGTCGTTATTACTCCGTTATAGTAGCATGAAAACTACAGGTAATTTTTACTTGATAAATTTGTCTCACAGGATTGTCCAATTGCTATCGTTAATGTTTGGTTTAAAAAAAAAGGGAAATGTGTGTTGGGTGGATTCATTTAACAAACGTGATATGTCTAATCATATTTATTTGCTCATGTACTGTCACTAATAGATGCTATACGCTTAAATACAGATGATGTATTGCAGAAACGAATATACCAAAAAACTTAGCAATGTACAGGCTATTCAAGTCACTTTTAAATAGATTACGTTATCGTTTATCGATTACATCTTCCAACGATTGGGGAAGGGTGGTACTGTTAAATATATTAAATTTCATGGTGTGTCGACGCTCGATGATCGAAAATATCGTCGGTGAAGCGTGAGAAAGAAGGTCGCGGGGGCTTAAGGAAAGTACAAAACAAAGAAAAAAAAAAAAAAAGAAAATGAAGAGCAGAAAATGAATGGCGAAACAAAAGAAACAAGGGGAAAATCGACGAAAAGGCGAGAAAATAAAACGCTCTCACGAACGTTCGATAAATGAGCTATGATACAAGTTGGCGAGATAATACTTTTTTTTCTTTTTTCTTTTTAAATGAGATTAGACTGAATCGCAATCTCTCCCACATATGCACAGACATTCCCAAAATTCATCTTTTTTTTCCTTTCGCATTCTTCACTCTTTCTCCAAATCTCTCTCTCAATCTAACATGCGTGCATCTCGCTACACAATGGCTACGACGATACATACATACATACATACATACATACATATATATATATATATTTATTTATTTATTTATTTATTTATTTGCTGTGAGTGATGTAAAAACAATAATACACGCTAACAATTGCGAGCAAACGAGACGGTCATCGAACAAAGTGTGACTTCTCATGCATAACGCGTTGCCGTGCAGAACTAATCTTAAAAAAGGAAACAAACACAGACGAGAAGACAACGTAGAGTATAACAATAATAATACGTCCGCGCGGCTATGAATATACACGTGCATCGGGAGCACGACGATTGTCCCTTTGCTGTCGAGTCTCGATCCTATCGAGGAAGAGGATCCCCTCATTAGATCGCGCAGCCGCCGGCATTCTTTCTCGCTTGATCGTCGATTCGATCAAGCGTTATATCGCTCGAGCGTTATATAGCGCTTCGTGACGAAAAAGAGAAAAAAACGAAAAATAAAAGAAAAAGAGAAATATCTTACACGCAAATCTCCCGACACGCTCTCCTCTTTTTTACAATGAAAAACCTCTTCATCTTTGGTAGAAACTAAATAAATTACATTGTCGCTTACAGTAGAAGAAGAGTCGGGACGCTCGAGAAAAACGGCACAGAGCATAATCGCGAAAGATTCGACTAAACCGAATGACCTTTTTTTTTCTTATCTTCCTCTTGCTTTACTCCCCTTTTCGACTCGCGTTCTTGTGTTTCATCGTCCTCTTCGTCACTTCGCGGGAGAGAAGACTCGTCGAGGACGACGCGTCCTGTTGCAAGTCTTTAATTAAAAAGAAAAAAAAGAAAAAAAACGCGCGGTGCAACGCGCGCGAACAAAGAAACGTGTGTTCATTGTGCGTTGCAGCCGGAGGTAAATTAGAAAAATATACACACATTTACAAGAATGTCCTGAAGAATGATTCGGTGTACTTGGGGATGTTGGTCAAACGCCGTTGATAGTATAATACATACAATGCGCGAAGTTTTTACGTTTAATTGTTGTTCGATTTGCCGAATCGTATTCTCGCCTTCTCTTGAGAATTTTAGAAACGAATCCCGGCGGATACGCGAGTCCTCGAATTATTTATTTTCAAGGTACAGCCACTTTAAATTACCCGGGTTAATATTTTAGTAGCAACGTGACAAGATGTTGATAAGACACAACGACGTCACGATCGGCAAATAAAAGGTTTAAAAATGTAGAAAGACGGTTTTAAAGTGTGTAAAAACACTACGGATTGGTCAAGTCGCTATAAATGAACAAGCGCCCCGCCTCGGGGCAAAGCATCGAACTGTTTAGAAATCGTTACGTATTTCATATATTTTAAATGCATATATATATGTATATCGCAGTACAAAACTTTTCAATAAGTACTTTCGTGCATGGGTTCAATTTGTTAATACAGAGTCATTAGAGTAAGTAATCAGTCGAGATGTTCCGTGTGTTAATTTACGTGGCGTCAATGAAGTTCTGAATACAAGTGGAGACGTCTAAAAAATGTTGTGAACACATATCTTAAGTCAATTTATTAGCAAAGTGATTCTTGTCATTTGAGCATTAAACTATGTCACCGTGTCTTGTGAGAATTCTTCACACCTCCTCGACGATATTTGTAGAAATCGTCGATTTTCGAGCACGTTTTCTTATAAAAGAACTTTGAGAAATATATATATACATACACACATATTTATATCGCCTAGTATCTAACATTTTCTAATCTCTTCAAAATTTAACGAAAACTAACTAATCGCTCGTGATCAGCGTAAAACGATGCATTGAAAGATATATTGTTGTTAACGAACCGTCAATTTCTTTGAATGTTTACTTTCTTGGCACTTGATTGCGGTACTTGAAGCTTGACTGTACTTCAAAAATCAAACAACTCGCGTCGAGAACTCGTATCCAGGTCGGATAACGACCACTAAGACACAAAATACGAATTTCGCAAATTTCTCAACGAGACATCGATAGGACGATTTCGCGATCGATGTCTGAAATCTTCTTCGCGCATTATGCCAGCGTTTACGGTATATGCTGTGCGTCAGATCAAGGTACGTATACACGAATAACAAAAAAAAAAAAAAAAAAAAAAAAAAAAAGAAAAAANAGAGAGTGAAACGAAAGAAGAGATACAACGTGGCTCGGTGTCTAGCAGGGACCTTGTGTCTCGTCCATTTATATCCTCGTTTAGATGCACCACTGCCGAACGAGTCGATGGACCCTCTTGCTGCTTTCGCCGAACAAAGACACTCCAGCTTCCTCCGTAATAAACGCCGCTGACTTTCCGACTCGTTCGACTCGAACGAAGGAAAGTCGTCATATCGAGGGACGAGCTGAAGCAATATGAGCGAAACAATCTGACAGAGCGTGAAAATCAGCCAGAGATCCGTCGACTTTCGTCAGCCTGGTCTCGAACGAGAGAGCCGGATTTCGCGGACGACGCAAGGTTCGCCTCCCAGACACGGTCCACAAACAATCCTAAACGCTACGACGTGTCACATGGAACTGGACGTGAAATTATCTACTTAAACCGTTTTGCCTATTTATCCACTAGGTAGCCTCTATTTTCGCACGCCTTTCACACGCTCACGCACGCGATCTTTCTCTCCCTTCTTACACACTTTCTCTCTTTGTTCTCTTTTTTGCTCTCGCGTTCCCAAGCGAGGAGACGACACTCGACTCGACTCGACTCGAACGAGCTAAAGAGCAAACCGGGAATAGTCTTCTTGCCTTTCTCGATGTTTCCTCTTTAGAAGATCCGTGTCGGTGCACGTGTTTTCAGGCAACGGGAGGATCGTGTCGTCGACCGAGTCATCCTCGAGATTGTCGGATTCGTCCTCAAGTTCAGAAGCGAATCGCTCCAAACCAGCGAGACATACTCGCGCGATTCTTCGAGTTGTACGCTGATATTCACCGGTTGAGCGTGGCTTGCCTGCTTGCTTTTCTCCTTCTATTTCTCTCTCTCTCTCTCTCTCTCTCTCTCTCTTTCTCTGTTCTAACAAGACGAGCTCTTCAGCTCGCCGATATCAGCGATGTTCTGCAGTAACGCAGCCGCCTCGGTGCTCGACTGGCTCGACTTGTATCGTTGCTTCAGGGTGCTCAATGCAGACAACAGTTTTGTGTTTGACGTCATTAGACGCGAATTCGCGGCGTCCAAAGCGGCTATTTGCTGCTCCTGCGCGTCGATCACGCGCTGCTTGTACGACAACGCAGCCGACATCTTCTGCTGTTCGCGCCGTAGCTCCTCCTCCACGGAGATTAACCTAGAATAATCAAACGATCGTCCGTTTAGCTCGTTCCTACCTGTGTCTCGTGGTTATACTTGGAACTTTGCGAATTATCACCACGGAGCAATCTCTTTTTCTCTCTTTTTAGGAATTTAGGATAATTTTCAGACGATTTTCAGACGATTTTCAACTTTTTTTTTTTTTTAAATTTAAAGCAAGCTTCCCCCTGTCGAAATTTCGTTTCTCAAAAGAGCGTTAGATTGCTTCGATGGTACTGAGCACACATGGAACTTAGTTTCGCCTGAGAATTCTCTCGATGCTTTCATCTTTCAAATTTTCGATTATAATTCTCTTTTTCTTTTTTTTGTGCTTTCACCGTTTCTGAGATGTAAGAAAGAAAGAGAGACTTCACAGGGTGGCTTAAGAGGATCCAAGCGTACCACAATGCACATGTCCAAGAAAAGAACACCAATGAATACACCGGAAGAAACGAAAGTCAAAAGGAAGCAGCAGTGTGTGTCTTGGTGCAAAATATCATACGATCGAACAACCAAAAAAAGAACGATCAATCAATCAATCAATGCAGTGGGCTGTGAGAGCTTTCATTCGGTCAGAGAAGCGAGGAGCCTGCCTGCTTTCTGCGAATTGGCCATTGTCAAGTTTGTGTGTGTGTAAGTACAAGAATGTCGGGATGAAATGTTCAGGATAATACCATCTCGTTAAATTTTCATTATTAACTAATTAATATAGCATTACTTTGAGACACTTGTTTTTATCATCAGAATAGACACTGTTGACAGTTACTGAACTGCATAAAAAGGATACAACGAAGAGCGTGATTGTGCCAATGATAATGAAAAATTGTCGATGATAATTGTAAAAAAAGGATCGTGACAAAAAATTAGATTCATCAAAATCTCCCTTTACACCTTATTGTATGATTTTTTTTTTTATAAAATATACTTCATTGATTTTCAATCTGTAACATCATAGTTTTTAATTAAAAAAAAAAAAAAAAGAAATAAAATCTTTTTTAAATACAATTTTCGAGAAAGATCATCTTCGAGAAGGACGCACTCGCGACTATCAAAATCGAAACATCACGTTTTAAGATTCAACAAATGCTCTTCACTGTACCTGAGTGACCTAGTAGACTCTAAATTGAACAATAAAACAAATGTTTTATTTAATCCTCTCCTAACTAAACACAGATTCACTTCCACTTGTCAAAATGGAATTCAATAAGAAATTCTGTGAATCTAGTGGGAAAGATTCGTGACGAAATTTCACGATCGAATTGACAAAATTTTACGAGAACAGATACTAGATTAGAGAACTATCGTGAACATTTCCCGCGCAAAAATCAGAGTGGTTTGCAGAACGTGAACCGTGCACACGTGGAACAGAACGAACGCATGATCAGAGGCGTGTGTGAAAGCTGTCGGTGTCGGATATCGAGAAACTTGGTGAAGTATTGATTATGTGGCTGACTGAAATAATGTTTTTCTTTTTTTTTTTTTTTTTTTTTGGACGGTGATGTAAGTATAAAACACGCAGGGTGAAGAATGCTGGTTAATCGAAAACAGTGATTCAATGACATAATGAGTATAAGTATAAATACAATATAGTATAAAGTATGTATAAATCGGGTGGTCACAAACTTTCGAACCTTCGTTGGTATCGAATTGCTTTTTTTTTAAAATGCGTACAGACAGAGAGAGAAAGAGACAGAGAGAGAAAATAGTTCAGCGCGTGTCTAATAAAACCAAGATGTGGAGGACACGAGATATATATAAGTATATATATATATATATATAAATTTAAAAAACGCTAAAAACATGTGATTTAAAAATGTAAGAAGCTTAGAAATATAATTGACTCTTACACCAAGGTCCAGATCAAGCCAGAGTATACCAAATGCAGCGGATAGAATGCACAGGAACACACAATCAATTAAACATACATTATTTTGAGATTAATTAACCGTGTTCGAGTTACGCGGCACTCACGTGGTAGTTTCTTTCTTTTACTACGCTCTTTACTCTTTTTTTGTCATTTACTACTGGTTCGTATATATGTATATACGAAATACATGACATCTCTTTTTATCTTCTTGGCTCGGTTTTGTTCTTTACACACAGATATATAATTTGATCTTTCTTTTTCGACCGGTTTTCAAATTCTTGGCAGACGGAGCTGAATACAGGTACGCAAGCTCGTAAGATACTTAAGAAGAATGTCCGCAAACGAACAATAAATAAAACAGCAAACAAATTAAACGAAGGATATAACGTGGAAATTCAGATAAGTGAAATATTATACACGTACAAGAAAAAAACACAGAAAACACACCGAAACGTACAACGAGAAATGGTTAACGAAGGTGGCAATCGGTAAAGATTAAATATTGGTGAACGATTCCTTTTCAAGCGAAAATTCAATTACGACGCACAGATGAATTCTTAAATCTAGATTATTCTTTTCCCAGGCCTTGGAAGCTTTCCAGCTCGACTCAACTCTGCCTGCCACGTTTCGCGATTGTCGGTGAATCTCTCGCGTGAGAGTCACGCATCTCCGAAAGAGAACGATCAACAGTTTCTCGAAACGAGAATGATCGCGACGAAGAAGTGAGGAGAGAGATAGAGAGAGATAGAGAGAGAGAGATATAGGATGGAAGAGAAGAGAGAACCGACGTGACTGAGATGATGAGACGGAAGGGTTGTTTCCGAGTGAAACGCAAGAGAAAATTGGTGATGAAGGGGGTGATATCACACTCAGGCAAAAGAATCAATCGGTGGGTTAGCGGCCGCGTTAATGAGGATTAAGTACCTGGAGATGATGCTCTTCATCTTGGTATCCGGTGCAACGCCGTCTATATCGGTATCCTCGGTTGCGCCTAACCGGGCCCTCAGTCGATCTACGCTACTCTGCAGCCTTTCGATTTCCACTTCGTACTGGAAACGAAGAGAAACGTGGCGTTGTTAGTTACAAGACACACGCACGGGGACAGAGAGACAGAGGCCGGAGAGAAAACAGACAGAGACAAAAAGGCGACGGCGGCTAGTCGCGCGGTAAAAGAGGAACTTGTTATTCACAACGAGGTCACGTTACTAGTTACGAGAGCGCACACACACACACACGGGGACGAGTTACGATACGGATTAAAACAGAATTGTAAGTTCCTCTTTGATCAGCTAAGATATGTATATATGTCGAGCGGAAGTTGAATAATTATGGTTCCTCCCATTGTCTCGATCGCTGCTGCAAAGTTGAAAATATTTTATCTCCATGCTGTTGGTTTCGCGGATGACGGATAAATCTGTCGGAGATTCGTATATATCGTACGAAATAAAATTAAAATTAATATCATCCGTAATTTTATTCGTCATCGTGGAAATCAAGTGTACTCTCAATTATAATTATTCACACATCAATCGTGATATATGGAATCACATTACCTGATCGATGCTTCGGTGACTGCGGGACTTGCTTCTCCTGGTTGTGCAGCTCTCCTCTTCACTGGTGTCGGACAGGTCTCGCGTAGAATCCAACGACAGCCTTCTCCTCAACTTGGTGCAACAGACACCCTGATTCTGCTCCGAGTTATTCCTGTGCGTCTGGTTGGTCTGCCTCCACTGGTTCTGGTTATTTCTTTGCAGATTCCTCACGTTATTCTGCGGCGGGGGCGACGGGCTGAGATCAACGCCTCTCACGCCCTCCACCCCACCTCCGCTCCCGTCCCTTTCCTCGGAGCTACTGCTGCCTCTCCTCCCGTTCCTTCCGTGGTTCGATTCCATGTGGTAAACGGGATTGGCGAACGCCAGCGGTGCCGCATTGAGTATATGCGCGTTTGCATTGTTGCTGCTGAGATCCACGGGGCTGGAGCTTTGACTGTAAGCAGCGAAGCTTTGGTAACCGGACGAGGCAACATTGCTCAATTGGGAGATTGATATTTGGGAACCTTTCTGTGATTTCGATTCCGACACCTCGTCGTCGGCGTACCTCAACAGATCGGACAGCTCGTCCAAGTTACCATTGGCAGTCGTGTTGTTCTTGCTGTTGTTGTAATTGTTGTTCGGCTGATGGTTAATCGAGAGGGTGAGATTCGACGGTGGGTTCACCACGACGTTCGCGTTCACCGTGGTCTTCGAGACGTTGTTATAGTTCTGATGTTGCATTTGGTTCGCGTTATCTTCCTTGTTACAATGGTTCCTGCTGGTCGACCTCGTGACGTTGTAGTTGTTGTGGTTGTAATTGTCCTCCCTGTCGTGGATGTCTAGGTTCTGCAATCGCGCTATGTTGTGTCTGTGGTTTTGCTGCTGTTGCTGCTGAGATATGATGGTGCAGTTGTTCGTTTGGTTGATCTGCGACGTGGTGATGTTGTAATTGGAGTCCTTCAGGTTGCTGTGACTCTCCGACCTCGTCGGGCTCGTTGGATGCGTCTGGCAGTGATTCACGTTGGCCAGGCTCGCGCTGGCGGTCAATCTGTACCCTACGCCTGTCCTGTTCGACCCTAATGGTCTGTGTTGCCTCATAGGCGTCGGCGAACGCGACACGAAGGCTGGCGGCTCCAGAGGATAATCGTCCGTGGTGATTTGCAGCTGTAGCTTCCCGTTGTTCGGCATGTACGCGTTACGAGGAAGCGTCGCGGCCCTGGTCACGTTCGGGCTCCGAGAACTGTTGTGGCTCAGCGTGTTCGATTGCAACACTTCGTTGCTATCTCTGATTGTCCCGTTCAGCGTGCTATGATTGCTCAACGTCGACGTCGCCGATACGGAGAGGTTGGTGTTGCTGTTTGCGATCGTGGGATCGTTGTAGCGGAATATGTTGGTCTGCAAGTTTGGATAGCGATGAGAAGCGGGCACCGGGCTTGGACCCGATTGATCCAAAGCTATGGAGATCCTCTCGAGGATGTCTGGTAGTCTTGACGGAGGCAGTGACGAGGAAAACGAAGATATCGTGACGAAACTTTCGCGCAACAGCGCGTGCAGGAGGGACAATTGCTTCCCGAGATCGATATACCCGTCGAACTCCAACGAGTTATTGGCTGGCGCGTCCTTTGGCAGCGGGCTCTGTAAAAATTCAAAACAATTTCGACAAGTTGTCGAAATTTTATAATTTCTCAAAAAAAAAAGCCTTTAAAAATCACTACATACGCTGATCAACTGTAGAAAGTTCTTCATGGATTGAGCTTCGCGTTCCAGAAGATCGTTCATGAACTCCATGAAATTCTCCTTTCCCTGGAATCTCGTGAAATTCGCCAATGTCTGAAGCGTTTTCGCCACGAGGGTGAGGTTCCTTGCCGCCTTTTCGTTCGGGTATTCTAAAAAAAATGAGACGCGTGTGTTTCAGGTATTTTCAAAAATGCGATGCTCCTGACTCTCTCGCGATTGTCTTCGTCGCTTCTAAAGGCTTCGCGTGATTGATACTCTAGACTAAATAGAAAACGATCCCTCGCCGTCAATCGAGCCAAAGCTGTTTATCACCCCGCTACGTAATGCTATTTATTAATGCTTGCTGTGCAAGCACAACGCGCGGCGATAAACCCTCTGTATCAATCGATACACACATACCGCGTTCGCAGATCGCGAAGCTTCAGTTGCATGTGATAACGAGCGATCGCTGATAACGACGCTTTACGATTCGCGACCTACCGTGAGTAATATTGAAGAGCGACGGGCTGAGAATGGCCGGGCAGAGGAATCTGAGGAATATGGACGCGGAGATGAGATTGTCGGCGATGTCCTCGCGGCCCATGTCGGCCAGACGTTCGCGGAATATACGGAAGCACTCGCGCAATTCGAGAGGAAAGTGAGCGTGGCTGGCCAGTATCCTGCTCCAGGCGAGCTCCACCGCGTTCCGCAGATTCTGTTGCTGCTTGTGAAGGGCGGCCACCGAGGCGACCTTCAGCGGGTCCACTTCGCAGTCGCCACCCTCCACCGCTCCCCTTACAACGGCGCCCAAGGTCTCCTGTAGATACCTGTCACCCGTCAACTTCAGGTACGCCTCCATCGCCTTCGTCGCCAAGGAGTTTCCTCGAAACGTGAGCCTCTCGTCGTCTGAAATTCGATATTTCCCCTTAATAAATGGCCCTCTTTAACCCTTTAGAGTATGTGAAATTTTGCCGAGAAAGGATATGTTGGCGAAAGAAAGGGGAAAGTTTGAAGCACCCTTTTATCTTTTGTTTTCTTCTCCTGCGAGAAACGAGAATTTTTCAGCATGTGAAATAAAAATTGCCGCGTCAGTCCTCCTTTATACGTAGAGACCTGTATACGTAGAGAAAATCACAGCGTGACTCACCTATTCTGTGTATATCCATCATCACCAAGTCGGCGAGAAATTGAGGAGCTTTCTTTTCACGCTGCATGACGGCCACCAAAGCGGTAGCGATGTCCTCCTTCGCTTTGACACCGATCACCGGCTCCAATTTCTCGCACAAGCTCGCATAATCCGTCTTCAAATATTCCAGGAACTCCTGGTACACCTGAACCGGCAGTATGTCCACAGATTGGAAGCGACATTTCACCCTGAGCGCTGGAGGCTCCTTCAGAGGGCCTTTATCCCCGACGACGGTGTACCATTTCTCTGTTAGGTAACGAGACGTGACGTTGTGCACCGGTATGCTCACCGAACCTGCAGAAAATGTCAACCAATTTCACGAACGATCGGCGCACGTTTTTCGCTCCGTTGAAATTCAATTCGCGATTCAACAGACGGGGAATTCTCAAGGTAAAAGCTCGAGAAGATCTCTGTGCGTGGTCTTCACGTTTTCTTTGCTCAATCGAGCTTTAATTTGTCTTTGCTCCTCGCTCGTTCAAACACTCACCGATTAAAACGTTCTTGTCCCTCTTCTTCTTTCTGTCAGCCTCTCTGTACAGGTTCACCTGTATGGTGTTGACGGAAGGCAAATGATGGAAATCGAAGTGCTCGCCCCAGAAGCAGAGGTCGGCCTTTAGTTTTGCGGTGGTTCTCGCGTACAGAGTGCTGTCCAGGCAGACCTCGCAGAAGTATCGTTTCTTCGCCGGCACGCCCTTCGCCTCGAGCAGCCAGATCTGCAGGGAATTGTCTGTTCGTCGTGTCTGCTCCGCGTCAGGCTGCACGGATTTCCTCAGGCTGTGTGTGTCCAACATTCAACGATTAGTCCAATTCTAGTCAGCCGAAACTGAACGACAGAGGAATTCCAGAAGAAGAACAACGAAGGACAAATCATCCGAGAGCAAATCATCAACTTTAACCCCTTCAGGGAGGAATTTTTAATTTCAGTTACACACAACAAGGGAATTTAATTTATTTCTGGCAAATAAAGATAATACACATAATCGAAAATTAAATTACAACGTCGAACAAATTCACAGCAACGATCGTTTAACAGCCGAGTTAAAAGCTAGTTTGGCTTTCGTCGGTGTCGCGTAACAGTTTCTTCTCGCCCGAAGAAGCAAAGAGAGAGAGAGAGAGGGTTGGGGAGGAAGCAGCAACAGTTGCAAAGAAGAAGAAAAAGAAGGGGCGACGGAGAAACGGTACCAACCTGTGTAACCACTGGTCCCGTTCGTGAGCGGTCCTGCAACTGAAATACTTAGGGCCGCCGGTGCTGGGTGTGACCTGGAAGCAGTGAGGTCTGCCAAGCAGGCTCGGATGCAGCGGTGTCACGGCCGCGAGGTCCATCGAGGTCACCGCCTGTCCGCAGAGCAGCGACTCGTGTGAACGGCAACCACGAAGCCCGGCGCCACGTTGCTTCTGTCGTTCGAGCTTCGTCACGCTCTTCGTCCTCTTCAGCGGGTTCGAGCGGAACGACCTCTTCGAGAAGAAGTTCTGCCAACAGACAAAACAGAAAGAGAAATGATCTCGGTGTTGTCTCCCTTGGACGAGCGAGAGTGCTCGACAGACTTATGGAAATTCCATTGTGACACGAATTCTGAAATGAGAGAATTTCTTCATCGTTCACGTGACACGCACGTATATGTGTGTGTGTGTGTGTGTACTTGTGCGTAATTAAAGGCTCCATAAGAAAAATGATAATTTATATTATTCTAAATTCATTATAAATACAATATAATAATCTTTTAATTTTTTTTTTCGGTACAAATGAATGAATTTACTCACTGAATTATAAAAAAAACTTTTCTTTTCCTCTATAAATCTTTTCATCAGATATGTTCACCTTTGTGCAGTTATTCTACTGCAATAACCATTCTATTTTAATAACTAAGCTTTTTGGAAACGGCGTGTCGAGTCGATTTCGCACAGTTCGGTGTTAAACCGCGATCAAGCTCGTTTCGAACAACCTGCGCGCAAACATTCCCCGCGTCAGATTAATTACAAGAAGATTAATTGAACGCGGTGACGTGACGTGACTTCGACTTTGATGCATGATACATAACTGTTCAACGTGTTTTCGTTTCTCGGTTAAACGTGGCTTCTTCGAAAGTTAAACGCATTCTGGTGATCTGCCTGCGTCGCTAAACTTGTTAATGCCAGCGCACCGAAGCTATAAAAAAAATGAACTATAAAGGGAAACTTGCAGCCTTTTACGTTTCATTTAACGCGAAAGGACCTTTCTATCGGTGGCAAAAGCTTTTTCTTTTTCTTTTTTTTTTCTCTTTTTTTTCCTTCGGTTCTACGTCAAAGTGAAGAATCATTTAATATAAAATCTGGGATCTAGGTCAATGGATAAATATGAAATTTATCGATTATTTTGGATCAGTGAGAATAAATTACTCGGTTATTAATAACGTTGCGTAACGTGAAATTTCCTTCGTATGGCTTGGGAAAAAGTAATTTCTAACATTTTGTACGAATTCAGTACAGATGTTTTTTAAAGTTTTTAAAACGCGAGAAAAAAGAATGGAGAGAAAAGAGCGATGGGACTTCATTGAATTCTCTGAAGTTCAATTCGAAATTCGAGGTTGCATCTTACCAACGCGAAGGAAAATCTACGTAAGAAAAAAACTTCAATAACTGGGGAAGAAAAATGGAGAAAAAAAAAATTGGCAACAAAGTGACGACTGCAATGATATCACCTGCACAAATATTTAAAGAAACACTCTATTTTTATACAACTCTCAACAATTTCACAAGAATCCTGATCTACTTTCGTCATGGAACATCAACTCGACAACTTACGTCAGCTAGAGAACAGCTAAGAAATCGTTCCGCTAGCAAAAGTCGTCCACGAGTGAAAATCATCGACTGACTCGCCGAGTGATATCGAGATTCTTCCGTGACATTGCTCGAGTGAAAGGTATCTAGCACCGTGTTTGATACTGCGAAGCTCGTACATCCGGATCAACGATCCTTGGGCCCAAAAATCGAACTTCAAACTTCTAACGTGATAGAGAAATTGCTTGACACTAGAACTAAAGTACAAAATTGTATGTAAAAATCATAATATGAAGAACGCAAGCTCCTATTTATACATTTTATATTTTACATTGATAATCATTCGAGTCATTGGAAAAATACACCGTTATAAATGTATAAAATTTCCATGGAAAATCATAAACTGGTAATAATCATCTTGACCAGTTTGGTAATTCCAATGCCAATGAAACATATATTTTTCGCCATATTTTTAGTGTAAATTCGAAGCTACAGCTTTGTCTCGAGGAAGAAAATGATCGAAGAGTAATGTTAATGTAGAAGAAATAAAAAAAGAAGTATATTATACGAACAAGTAACGTAGTTTGATAGAAAGTTGGAATAGAGACAGAAGAATGTTGTACCTATAATTAATTTGAAAGAGAATTTCAAAAGATATAGATTCGCAAAATTCTTACATTCGCGAAAAGCATAACCGTCAATGAGACAATAACAATTCTCGACTAATTTAAACTGTTGTAACTTTGTAAAAAAAAAAATCGCTCATTTTATAAAGCTCAAAAGTTATGAATTAAATTATAAAATAACACAAAAGATTTTAGTTTTCTCAAAGCACGCGAGAGAAATTTCACATTGCGTAACGTAATTTTTTTTTATTTTTTTCAGTTCGATGTTACGGCGAAAATCCCGCAGATTTTTCTCCTCCAACGTTCTATACTTTCCTCGACTTTTCGAGCGTGTGATTCGTGCCGCATTTTCGGGTCATCGGACAAAGACAAACTGGCCGGATGCCAGCGCGATTCGGAAGGANCAAAGACAAACTGGCCGGATGCCAGCGCGACTCGGAAGAATTCCAAGTGTTTCACGCGTTTTAGGAAACGCGGAGAGCGATGCGAAAGATCGCTAGCTTTTCCCGATTAATCGACCATAAATTTGTCGATCTGTTTGCGCGCAAATGCGAACCGACGATCTTCATTCACAGATAGAAAGAAGTTATTCGCGTTATTCTTTTCGCTTTGCTACTTCCAACGTCTCTAACGTTCACGTTGAACGAACAAGATCACACACAATTGAAAATCATAATGTTTTCTTGAAGCACTGGCTCTTTTCTGTAACCGCAACCGATTCGTCGCGGACTTTTCTCTCCGAATGATCTCTGTTAACTGCAGTTTCTCTTTGCACGAAAAGACAGGAGGAGCTGCAGATTGCTCAATTTATGATCCTTACAGCTTCTATTTGACGAGTATCAAGTATATCAAGAGTCACTGACTGTCTTTAAAAATTATTTAGACTTACGAAAGCGGAACTACCGATCTCACTTTGCTCGAGACGTATCAAACTCTCTCTCTCTCTCTCTCTCTCTCTCTCTCTCTCATCGTTTATGCAAAAAAAAAAAGAAAGAAAATATCACTGCTAGCCACGCGTATTTACCCTAGCAGTGAAGTAGTTGATGATCATGCTGACAACTTTGTCCTCCTCGTTCTCCTCCATCGGTTTCACGCACATTTTCCTCCTGGTCATGCGAATCGTGCCGCGTGAGAAACAACAGCAGATGTTCCCGATCTACGGATTCCAGCGGAGAAAAAGAATTCCACCCTATGTCAGTCTATGCTCTATTCGATCGGCTCCCTCTCGGAGGATACAAAATCGAGGATACGCATTTCCCCCAAACTCATTTCTTCTTCTTTCCTTTTTTCTTTTTTTTTTTCACTCTTTTTTCTTCACTCTCGTTCCATTAAGTTTCGACGAGCGCGATTTCCCCCTACGCTTTTCTCACTTTGTGCCTCGAAATTCTCCCCTTTTTCTCGCCGACGAGAATCGATGTTACCGGTTCGCGTTAATCCGCGTTGAACGAAGGGCAGCTTGTAACGAGAGCGTGGACGAACACGTTGATCTGCACAACGATCGCTAACAAATCGACCTCGCGCGTAAACATGGCTATTACAAACCAGTTACAACGCGGCTGACTCACCACGTAATATTATTCGGATATGTGTCAATAAGGAAATCCAGCGAACTAAAGATGAGCGATACTCTCAAACCCTCTTCTTCTTCTTCTTCTTCTTCTGTAGTTATTAGTCACGATTTCTGCTCGTGCTGGTTGTCGTTCGTCGAAAGAACGATCTCTCTCTTGTGAGAGCTCTCGCTCGACGCCACATGCACCGCTGTTCTTTCGTTTGCAAGCCTATTTTCACCGTGACTCGATGCTTATCGTCGGTTTCACCCACTCGTCGATTTTTAATCGTCGACTTTCCGCGCTATTCTTCGTCCTATTGCTCCGTTTTTGCTCCATTACCTTCATTACCTCCTCCACCCCCTCTTCTTAGGAGTTCGTGATTTCTCGTCTCGATATGGCGATACGATGCGATACGATCGTTCGAGTTCACTTCTTACGGTTTTAGTTCTATCTGTGGCCCTGATTAATTAGTTCCCGTCGCGGCGTTCGTTTTTCTTATCGTTGTGTTCTCAGTATTTTCTTTTTCTTTTTTTACAGCGAAAAACTTTTAGTTTTCAACTTACGGATGAATTTCGTTTTTTTTTTGAATAATATCGTTGAATATTTTTTTTCAAGACACACTGGAACTGTTATTCACAATTTTCCCACACTGTCGACGATTAATTTCTTGCAATTTTATCTAACAAACTCTTTCCGTTGGAATTTACTTTCACTCTGAAATTACCAAATTGTTCATAAACTTCGCTTTATCCGATCCAATGTTGTTCACTGCCTTATTCACATTGAAATTAAACAAAGTTGCTCATAAAGTCGTGAAGTTTCCTTACTCGCACCGAAATTACCAAAATTACCAAAACTGCTCGTTAAGTTCACTTTCGCGGAGAACTCTGTCACCGATGTCAACCATGAGATTTGAACCATCGCGTGCTACCATCCAATGAAAGTTTCTCTATTACTGAACATGCATCACCAAAGACGCAACAACGAAAGAGGCGTGCGTTATCGTACACGTGCGAGGCTGATAAGCTCGGCCAATGTTGGCACGCGGCACAATCGATCGAGTGCGTCACCGGTTTCTCGTGGCTGAGAAAACACGCGACGATACAGACCGAGAAATCTGATTGCGAGTAACGATCCTCCGCCAGTGGCAATATCTCCCACTATTTCTCCCTCTCTTTCTTTCAATCGATCGCAAGTTGTTGACAGTGCGATTAGGTGTTCGGCGGATAGAGCTGCGAGACGATGTGTTTCATTGGATTTTCTTAGGAAACGTTTTTGTTTTAATTAATTTACACCAGCAAATATTTATTTAGTTCGTCGTTATATCACGGCTATTGGCAGTGATTTTGATAGAGTTTAGATTGATTGAAATCTTCGAAGCATCATTTTTTTAATATAGTTCTTAATCGATGTTTGTGCAACATATTTTCGTACGTGGAAGTAAAATCTCCTTAAAAATCAACAACGAATTTTTAAACGATCAATGTGCTCGTGAGGTTTCGTTGATTATCCTTTCAATAATCATCGCCACTCCAAACTTCTTCTTCTTCAAAAAAAAAAGAAATACCACTTTTATTAATTCAGAGTTGAACGATATTTTTAAACAATATACTCGTGAGTTATCGTCGATTATCCTTTCAATAATCATCGCCACTCCAAACTTCTTCTTCTTCTTCTTCAAAAAAAAAAAAANGCACTACCGATCATGAGCATTGGGTTACACACCTGTTACTGATTACATTTATTGGAAAATTCTAACAGATTATATACAATAAATATAATATTGTTTTATTAGAAGATGGATCCACACTACAAGTAAATAATAGATTTGTGATGAAATAAAAAACACACTGACAAGAATCCAGTTGTTCTACATTAATATTTATCACGTTCCGTGCCAAGCCATTTTTGCCTTTTGTTGTCGTTCAGGCCATTTGATATTTTGACTAAAGGTTGATACATATTATCACACAATCTTTCATTACATCATCAATCGATAAGTAGTTCTCTTGTTTAGAGTAGCTATCACATCGTGTACCACTTGTGGTAATATTATTAGAAATATAGTGGTACACGTGGCCTGAAGATCAAGTTTAACGTGTACCATGTGTACCACCGCTGGTACACATGGCACGGAACGTGTTAACCTCGCGGATCGTTTTGATTGCGGAGAGGCAACGGATGCTTTAGAACGCACATGCCTGTGATGTTTTTGAAAACAACTTAACCCATATATTTGACCTACATACTTGTTCTGCTTCCTCAGTCGAGATCATCAATTTTTGCATGAGCCACGTCAATGCAGATATATGTAAAAATGAAACTATAACCTCGGAGCAAGATATAGTCTCAAACTCAGGTCACGTAGTACAACATGAAAAATCAAGATGTTGATCATTGTTGAGTCGTTCCTTTAACACGTTGATTGTTATAATGGTTACAATGGTAACTAGTAACCGTCGTTTCTATTTCTACAAATAGAATTTCAGAATAATTGAAAATGCGGCGAACATTGCCAAGAATGAATTTTAAATAACCTGAACAANATTAAAAAACCAAAAAAAAAAAAAAAAAAATACGCCTCTGTTGAAACATATCTTATAGATATAAAAAATTCGACTGTCGAAAAATTCTGATAATCTGATGTACGTTAATGTGATCTCGCTCTGTTTCTCCCTCGTCGCTGGAGAAATTAATATCGCAGCTGGTAGCGATATATTTCCCAATTTTCATCGTCTCGGGGCGTAGATCGGGAAGCAGAGCCACCTGGGAAAAGCGATCTAGCGCGCGAGATTTGAGAACACCTGCGACCAAGCGCCAAGACGGCACCGGATCGATATTTCTCATACACGACGTGTCGTCTGCCTTTGCATCCATTCTCTCTCTCTCTCTCTCTTTCTCTTTCTCTCGGCGAGGGAACGTGTCAGTTTACGCAACGAAATTGAAGCGAAGGGCAAAGGTGATGCTGAGAAAGAGTGGCGGCCCCCTACTCTCCTCCCCGTTTACGAAAAAGCGAGCGACGAAATTGCCGAGACGATCAAATTTATTTATTACTGTGTCGATAAAGGCTGATGTCGTCGAAACGATTCCAAGGAAACTGTTTCGAACTTCACCCTACAATTTAAATATTAATCTCTCAACTTACATACGTCCGAAATAATATCAGAAAATTATCATCACTTATCCTCCCTCAAGATACGAAGAAATGTTTAAACACGCGTGGTTTAAATGTGCATTGGGCTGCAAGAATTCGAAAATCTAGTGAACTTTTGCTTCACGAGTTAAAAATTACACCACTACCGCGAAGGTTACATTAAATGATCGAACGTGTCTAGCAATACGTACTGAACAATAAAATCAGCCTTTATCTGAAGTATATTGACATTTTAACACTTTACAAACATATACACGAACAGAGAACAACTGAAAACAATGAATTTGAAAATAATGAATTTTTTCACGATGAAAAAATGTATAATTCAAGAAAATTTGTTGGAACATTTGCTTGGAAAAACTTATACGGTTTCGTTGCAAAACGGTCGTTAAGAAACACTAATTTCATCAATTTACGCAAAAAAACGGTATCTATCAATAATTTCCGAGATATTTCTCTTGTTAGTGTTTTATATTTATATCCATCGCTTTCATGACGAGTACTGTTAAAAACTTCGTTGATCTTCATCATCCTCGAGTTGATCTCACAATCAGTTGTTCGTTCAATTTATCAATTTGCGTAATAATATATTAAACATTTCTGTTGCAATGGAATTCGTGGAACGAACATTACTGTTCGAAGGAATGTGCTTGCGACAGTAAAAGGAAATGTATTAGGACACCCGGAACACATCGGAGAGGCTCGAAAGATCGAAGAAACGTGATTGGAAAGCTCGAGTCTTAGTTTTCGTGCCTTGGAAATGAAAATGTTGAAACGGGGGGGGGGGAGTGGTACGACGAGCCAGCCACTTGCAGGCGCGCGATTTTCACCGGAAGCGCCGAATTTACATAAACTGCGGAGGGAAAAAAGATCGTTCGTAACGACTCGTCTTTCGAGATCTGAGAGAGATCTTTCGAAATACCTGCGACGGTTTCACCAGATCAAACAAGAAAAAAATTCTACTCTCGGATCTCTTTGAAAGGAGAAATTGTTTTAACATTTTTGACAAACTCAGATTTATCATATGTGGAGGAATTTGTATTATAACCTAGTATATATTAAATATTTGAATTAAATTTGTAACCTATAAAATTTGCCTTGATAGCTTCATAAAAGTCGTTCATATAATAATTGGCCTGTGTTTCAAATGCAAAACCACTCCACTGCGTTAGTTTTTCTCACAGACGTTTTTACATCACTTGACAAATGGCTTTTACCATTGAAAATTGTAAAAATTCTCTCAAGACGTTAAAAAATTGTTTTCGTAACTAAATCTACCATGATCTTGAAGACTAAAGCCTCCTTTTTGCAACGATTTCTTCTAAAACTAGCTGTACAACTTTTTCTTTACCATTTTATTGGACGAATATTAGGATTAAATGACAAAATTTTAACTCTGAGGTTCAAGGTTCGATAAAAAAAATCGTACATCAAATTTTAAGGAAAGACTTGAATCTTCGGTACCATGATAGATCTGGCCGTGAAGAAGTTCTTCAATGATTTTGAAGGTGTTTAAAATTCTACTTTCGAGAATAAAAGTGTTGTTGCTTTTCCATCTGCAGCATGACACAGAAACATCTTAAGAAGAACTTAAAGTACAAGTTTCACGCTTTAAAACGAGGTCGATTGTTGTACGATCTTGCTTAATTCCCAAAGTCGAAACTCGTTCTTCGTCGAGTACTTTTCCACATGAATTATTCATTTTTCAAAAAAAAAAAAAAATCTTCAATTACTGGAAACAAGAAACGACAACACGTTCGCAAGAGGAAATAGGCGTTTCAGATGTGAAAGGTTGCATTCGACGATCGAAGAAAATTCTCTCGCGAGCATCATCGATTAGAGACTCTGCTCTCCGAGAGAGGAGTCCTCCTCTCCCCCGCGTAGTCGACTACAAAGCCCGAGTCAGATCTAATCTGTGAGTCTAATGCACTTTGGCGCTGCGCTGACAGATTCACTGAAAGTATTTCTCGCGATAAGGATCTACGACGAGATACCGTGCCGAAGATCTTCCTCAGCTCTCCGGAGGCTTAATTGCGAGCTCGAGCCGGCAACCTTATCCTCTCGATAAAATAATTACTCCGAGATACTTCGCCAATTAACGCCCTTTTCTATCGGCCACCTGAAAATTCCTCGGGGTTGATCGCGCGGATAAATGAAATTGCTCGGAACGAAATTCGCCAAATAGTTGTCCTGTTACGCCCCCTAAGATAATCCTTCGTCGAAATATCTGATACTTTTTCCCCAGTATGAAGTAACATTATTTCGTCGATTTTTTTTTTTTTTTACAGAAATATTGCGTAAATTCATTCATTGTACGTGCATCTTGATTCGTAAATTGATAATAAAGCGTCGAAATAAATTGAACCGCCGAAGTAACAAAGTCTATAATTTAATAAAACAGTATATTCTCGGAGATTTGTGGAAACGTATCTTTCACAAAATACACAATAACATAAATTAGTAATTAAACAAATAAATTCAACGGAACGAGAAGCGAATTTCCAACGTACTCGTACGTGAGAAAGAAAAGGAATCTGAATATCAAATTCCCTTTGACAAGTTCGCGACTAAAATAATAGCAATTGAAAGAAAGAAAAAAAGAAAGAAAGAAAGAAAGAGAGCACCCATTATTCAGTTGCCCTTCCAGTCGAAAATTAAAGGTTAAAAGGGAGGTGTGTGCACGCGGCATTGTGAAAGATGGAAAAATTATAGTGAATCAAAATTACGGGTCTACTTACGACGATTCTGTTGGGGGTGACGTCCAAAGGTCGTGCTCCGAGGACAGGGGTGGCCGGGGCGCTACCCCTTCGACAGGCCTTCTCGTAGGACGTGTCTGAAACACACAGAGGAACATTTGCGATATAGCAATGCGGGTAATTCGGCCGTTTCCGGTCCGCGTTAATCATTGTATCTCGTTTCGCATTCGAACCAAATGGAAATTCATGGCGCGTCCGGGCAAATCGAAACGCTATTGAGCGAATAATCGCATTCACCCCCTCCTCCTTCCCCCCATTTTCTTCATTACCAATCTCGTTCGAACGGCTTAATTGACAAATCACGTTCGAAACGATTTAACCAAAAATTTCACCACGGCAATCGTGTAATTTTCCGTTGAACTGAGCCCATGTCTCTGCTCGATTTAGAAAAAATTCTGTTCGAACTTGTAGATCTCGTGCAAAAAATATTCGTTTCTACAGGATACTTTTGAATAGTATTTGAAAGTTTCACGGAAACAAGTTAGAAAGTTTCAGAATTACGTTGAATTAAACATCCATTTTTATATATTCGAGTACTGTGAATTGGACAGAGAATTTTTTCAATGTCGACGAACAAATTGTTCCTTCGATAAAAAAATTTGTACTTTTATATTTTGTATTTGTGCTTGTATATCTGTCTGTTCTCATCGGGACTTGCAATTTGTAAGAACATTTTTTGAGAGAGTCTTACGATTCGTGTTTCAAACAGAACTCTTATTTAACCTTTTGCACTCGACCATCCTTTCTGAGAAACAATGTACTTAAATCTAGCCAACAACTTCCTCTTTTTTGTAATTTGCTGATAATTATGATGAGCTATAGAATGCATTTAGTATAACAGTATATATGTGCGAACAGGTGCCTATAGTAAGAAGAACAAATGAATTTCTGAGAAGAAATTTTTGAAAACAGTTCTAAATGAGTCGATCGACACTCAATAATTTACATAAACTAGACTTCCTACGAAAGTTTAAAAAATGGCTAACTATACTAACTATAACTAACTATATTATGTACTTTCTAGCAAACTCGCAATGCATGTTGATGATTTTAAATTTAATTACGATATCACGTATTGGAAAGATAATTATTAATATATTATATTATAATAATTATCTTTCTATTATATATTATAAGATATAATTAAATTTAATATATTAATAATTATTAATATATTAATAAGAAATAATTAAATTTAATATAATTAAAATACCATTTGAAACCTGCAGATGATGCAATAAAAAAAGTTTGTCGAAGGCAAAGAAATAAAAATTCCTTAACTTTTTCAATCCCTTCAAATTTCTTTGCTCAAACAAGCCGATATCGTTCGTTCGTCGTCTCATCTAATGCACTTGCAAACGATTCGCCCCGTGGTCGGAAGTCACTCGAAGGAGGCTTGAAAACAGTATTATTGGGGAACAAGGAGAGGAATGCAGAGACTTGTGGGCCCGATTAAAAGAGGAACTTCCGTTTCGTATTCGCATACTTGCGCGAACTCGGTCACGGCATGGTCGGAGCAGCAATGCTGGAAACCTCGTAATTTCAAGAACGACAACAGGCTATTGTGCGGCCGTGGGGGGCCATTCAGCTGGCTCTCCATAATGGTGGCGTTCCGCGTTCGAAAATCCTGGATGGAAACGCTAGAGCAATGACCAGTGAACGGCTGTATGCAAGCACCACACTATGTTCTGTCTAGGAATTCCTGAACAGAGGGATCGATTGTTACTAACTGGTACTCGGTGGTATAGCGATACCTGCTAACTTTTCTCATGCCATTTTTAACAATAGCCGGCGATTAGCCCATTTGCGACACAAAGCCAAGTACTCCGTAAATAACATTGTGGGTAAAAATTTTATATTTACGAATATTCAACGTTATTTAGCAATATTCAACCGACGATGTTTGTGCAAAGTCATATTTTTGAGAATCCACCCTTGAAGTTGAAAGAGTACCCTTGGATATCTAATATTTAACATTTAATATTACAATTTAAAAAATTGCGAACGACTTGACAACCGTGTCTGCGGTCGATCATATAAACTTCGATAATATGGAAAATCGAGATTTTATTACTCAGGAAGACTCGAAAGTTCCAACCAGATGAAGCGAAAAGAAATAAAAATAAAAATAAAAATGCGATGAAACGAAAGGAAAAGCCTGCGAGACGAGCCAACTTTCCAAATAATCCCCAGCCCCCCTTGGATTAACTTTCCAATTCCCAAAACGATCTCGCCAACCGTTTGCAACCTCGGTAAATCGGATCCACTCGAGCAAACCGCGTGCAACAACCGAAAGCCAGCAAAGGCGAAACACAATAAGTGTCAAAGCGTGAAAGCGTTGCAAAGCTGAGCTCCATTAGTCGATTAATTGAAAAAGCCAGCCAACCAGCACACGTTGTATATACTTTGCCGCGATTCTTTCTCCGTTTAATCACTCTCGACCACCGCGGGACTTGAACGACTTGAACGACGTTCTTCGTTTGTTGGCCCTCTCTGTCGCGCGTGCGGAATTTCTGTCAACGGAAATCGAGACGAAAGCTGCCCCATAATTAACGCCCCTGTGAGAGGTCACAGAGCTCTCTCTTTCTCTTGGTTCAAACTCCAGGTCCTGCTGGAGCTCGAGAGTCTCGAGTTGCAGGGCTTTTCTTGCTGGTTCCTGGCCCAGGACAACGGGGATTCCTTGCAGCTAACGATCCGCTCGCTGGGTCTCATTTCAAAGTTTCAATCAGATCCAATCTCGAGATGCGATTTCGATCTGACTCGCGATTTGCGAATGGAAATCGGTGCTCTTCGAAATGGAACGAGCACCGATTTCGAGGACTTTCATTTCTTTTTCAACTTGGATTGCTCGAACGATTGTTGAACGTTAATTCGCGCTAATTTCTAATTACTCGCGACTCCGTTCTCTAATCGCAGAGTAATTAGAGAAAAATTCGAATTGGACAGGGAATAACGAGATGAAACAATTCAGACTTTCGTAATGGGCGACAAAACGTTTGACTGAATACGAAACATAATTTCCAAAACTCTACGACTGACTGCGAGGATGATATTGACATGATCGTTTCATACGTCATTTTCAAATTCTAGTTTCTGTTAGGGAATTTTATAGACGTTTTTAAGACGTATGATGTATTTTTAGAAATTCAAATGATTTTTCAAGCTTGTGCACCATTTTGTACGTATCGTTTTATAGATTATTTTCTAATGAAAATTCTAACTCATCCTTTTTATTAGAAACTTTATAGAAACGCAAGAGAGTACTTTTAGAGATTTAAATGATTTTTCGCAAAATATACGAATGAAAGCTGTACCTGTGTCTAAGACAATATAACTTTGGAGATTTAAATGATTCTTCGTAAATGTACAAAAAAAAGGTGAAAGCCTGTGCACCATTTTATAGATCATTCTCTAATAAAAATTCTAACTCTTCCTATTTTTTATAGACGTGAGACAGTGTACCTTTAGAGATTTAAATGACGTTCTTTTAACAGATCATTTTCTAATAAAAATTCTAATTTTTGTTAAAAATCTAGTGAGAAGACAGTTAAAAGATATTACGTAAAATGTACAAATAAAAGCTTGCGTACTCCAATTCTACTGCATAGTATTTCCCAAAAGTGTTTTTTGACTTTGATCGTCTTTTACGAACATTTTACGCCCTAATGGTCCATAGTTCCAGCATTAAAAAGCGAAATAAGAATCTTGTTCGAGTCCAGATGACTGCGAAGGTTCAAACGCTTGAAGAAAATTATTAAAAATAAACAGAGTAAAATCCCCTACGGGATAAAGTGTTCGTTAACGGATCCGATCGAACGACCACGGGAAAGAATAACTCATTGACGACGCTTTTCATTTCGCTCGATTTAATGAAAGTTTGAACAGGCGAACTGCCTGCAGCTGAACAGGCCGGCAGCTTTCGCGAAAATCGCGTGACACCTACCGAAGAAAAAGAAAAAAAAAACAAAGAAAAATCCGCGACGAAGATGGCGTCTTGAAAATCCAGTTGGAGCCAAAGAGGGGGAGAAGAAAACTGGTCCCCTTCGACCAGTCGTCTGCCGAGAAACACGAGTAGTAAAAAGCCGATGCACGTGTCGCCGATTGAATGGACGTTTCCTTTGTCGGCGACCTGTGACACAAATTCAATGGTCGTTCGACAAAAGAAACACAGTGTACAAAAGGGAGGCCGATTTTCCTCGCTAGGAGAACGAAGGACAAGATGGGCAGACAGGAAATGTTTCCTGGTAGAAGTTGCGGTTCAGAAGCGAACAATTGTACGTTTGAATCAAAGCTAAGATACAGATCTCGTGTAATAATCGCGCAATTTTCCATGTCTATACCGCTTACGAATTCAGACAGGAAATGTTTCCTGGTAGAAGTTGCGGTTCAGAAGCGAACAATTGTACGTTTGAATCAAAGCTAAGATACAGATCTCGTGTAATAATCGCGCAATTTTCCATGTCTATACCGCTTACGAATGAAAGAAATTAGGTCTGTTTCATTTTCTAAATATCATTTCATCTTCGTTTAGAATATTTCAAAAATATTATACTTCCCTCTCGCACTCATCTGAGCTAGGTTTTCGTTATCTAATCGCTGCATTCTTCTCATTATATATATATATATATATATATATATA